>CANYBF010203382.1:0-12225 GCA_948192965.1 Dalechampia spathulata
TCAGGATCTGCCAGAATCTCAAAGAGCAGATGCAGTAAGCAGCATGGTGTATGAAGCAAATGCAAGAATACGTGATCCAGTGTACGGAAGCGCGGGGGCCATTTGCCAGCTTCAAAATCAAGTGAATGAGCTCCAAGCTCAACTAGCCAAAGCTCAGGCTACAATAGCCAACTTGCAATGCCAACAGGCACGGGGGAGCTAGGAATTCAGCACACAGATTAAGAGGCAACATGGGAAAGATAATCTCTTATTAGGTAACAATATCCTCACTTGTCTATAAATAACTAAGATTAGATTTCGGGAACGAAATCCTAATTTAGGGGGAGAGAGTTGTCACATCCTAAATCGAGCACCCACTTTGTATTCATGAATTGATTGAAATGCCTTGCTTTATATGTTATTGGTGTGATAATGATATGAAATTATGCTAATGATGATAAGTATATGATGAGATAAGAATTTATAACTATAATGTTGAAATGGGAGTTTCTGACGAAACCATTGAAAATGGACTTACTGAATGAGGATTAGTATGTGAATTTGACATTGAAAACATTTAATATGATTAATTAAGTAAGTTTAAAATGATTGATTTAACATAAATTTAATAATATAGAAAAGATAAAATAATAAATTTGGAATTAATTATGATGTCATAATGGAGTAATAATGATGTAAGTATGATATGAAATGATGATGTAAGCATGTTGTGTGCATATAAGTGTAATTATGATTCTAATGAATTAGAGAATGAATAAGTATGTATTAATAATGTATTAGTAAAAGTATATATTAATAATGTATTAGTAAAAGTATATAATAATATGTAAACATTAGAAAAGTATAATTAATATTTTATTAATGATATCATGATGATGTCATCAAATGGTAATATGATGTCATAAATAAGTAATGAATTAATAAATGGTATGTAAGTAGATAAATAGATTAATATATGATTGAAAATAATATAAGATAAAGTAGATTTGAATTAATATATTATATTAGAAGTGAGATTGGAAGTTGTAAAAGGTGGTGTAGGGAATTGTATTAGTGGATGTAGAGAGAAAAATAAAATAATGGTATTTAGAGTTAGTGGAAAAAGATGGAGGGTTTTTAATATAAAATAAGGTGTATGGGAGTATATATTAGGTATAAAAAAAACATAAATTAAGAAGTGGATTAGTGAAATTTAAAATAAATAAGTATAATTTTATGTATAGGTATGTATTTAGGGCTATAATATGGTGTGGTGAGGTGCATAATAGTGTCATCAGGCTGCCCTAACATACCCTACCCTTATCCATACGAAATTTTCCTTCTTACACACCTTAAACCACTTATTTCTCCACCTTATCTCTTTATGGCTGAATTCCTTTCCCTTCCATCACTCATGTCATCTTATCTTCTTCACTTCTTTCTTATTTTACTTATGTTCTTTAACTTTCTTCACTAAAACACCAAAAAGCCGCACCCTCATCTTCTTATTCTCTTATTAAACTTTAAGTCTTAAGCAAGTTTGTCAAGTAAAGCTCAAGTTTTGGTGAAGATAACTTCATTTCCAACTTGTGTTAAGAAGTGAGCGTATGCATGTCTTCTTCAAGGCAACAAAACTGATAGATTTCTTCTTCATTTGGTTTAAAACTTTAAGTTCAAGTTAGCCTTGCATGTTCTTTTCAAGTTGAGGCCAAATACTTCCTTGTTTGGTTTCATTAAAGTGATGACCGAAGCTTCCTCTCCTTGTTTTCTAAGAGTAAGGCTGAAATCCATTTAATTTAAGTGTTTATCTTGTAAACCCAAACTTGTTTGAACTCTAACTTCTTTTTATAGTTTGATCTCACTCTCTAAGGTACATGCATGATGGTTAAAGTTATAGATCAACTTAAAGGAAGTCAAAAAGGTGAAGAATCATTTGAATCCATTGCAAACTCAAAGGGGTAGCAAGTTTTAGTTGAGTTTTTGGTTGTTTGACTAAAGGTGAGCCTTGGTGAGTATGATTTAATGGTAGATCAAGTTGTTTTAAGCACTTTGTGTGTGATTAGTGTTTTGGCCAAATGTGGTATAATATTTTTGTTGGATTTGGTTGATGATTTGATGATTAGATTGGTTAGTGTTGTAAAGAACATGAAATAAAGTGATTAGTGATTGTGTGGGTGAGTGTCATGAGATTTTATTCTTGACCAAATCATTCTAATGGATATTACTAAATGATGGTAAGTTTAAAACATGATTTAAAGTGATTTACTAAAAATAAAAGGTAAATAGTTAAGAAGATGATAAAAGCTAAGTGATAAGTTAAGTAAATTTGATGATTTAAGATTAAATTTCATTTTAAGTATATATGATTTAAGAACTATGAAATAAGTAATCAAGTTAAAGTATGATTTAAGTATTTAACTTTTAAATTGGAATAAAAATGGAGTTCTTTTGATGATATAAAAGGAAGTATGCATGCTTATGAAAGTAGACATAAAGTGGAAATTTTTAAATGATAAGTGTATAAACATGAAGGCATATGGTTATGATAGTATTTAGGACATAAATGATTGATGAATTAAGAATATTAAATGATTAAAAGAAGTTAAATGAAATGGTTAATAGATAGTATAATAGAAGAGACTTAAAAGATAATATGTTGATTAAGAGATAAGTAAAAAAGAAGTTAATGATATGATTATTACTTGAGAATAATACCAAAGATTTTTATGATCATTAAGATAGGTATATAAGTGCTATTAAGAAGTTTAATAAGTCAATAAATAAATGGTATAATATGATTTTACATGAGATTTGTTTAGTGGATAAAAATTAAGATAACAGTAAGGTATATGTATATGTTAACATATGATTTTAAGATGATTGGGTTTATATGATTGTTTTGGACATCTTAATTCATAAGTTAAAGGATAAATGGAGTATAAATTGATAAGAGAAATATAAGGTGAAGTGTAAGATAATTGATTTTGCTTTAGTAGTGGATAATGAGTATGTTAAGGTTTATAGCATATAATATGAAGATGCTAAAGTGTTAAGTAAATACTTAATAAGCAGTCATAAAATAAATGCAATTGGATATGTGATTAAGTATGAATAGTAGAAATATTTATAAAGTAATGTTACTGTTTAAATTGTTAACTAGTTATATGAAAGTGTTAGTTAAGGATGAGTATAAGCAGAAACATGATAATCCTCTGATAGTAATGATGTGAATCAGTAATGACAGAGTTTAAAATATCATTGGATTAAGATTAGTAATAGAATTTAGTTATGAAAAAGGAATATTGAGAAATTAAATAAACTTAAATATGGATTAGACAATTGATATTATCAACTGCTTAAATATTTTATTTTTGATAGTAACTGTTTTTAGTATAATATAGATATGATTAATATTTAGAATCTGATTAAATTATAAATACTGAATGTTAAATGATCAGTATTAAGATGATGATAGTTTAGTAAATTGATAGTAAAATATTAACTGTTAAGTTATTAAGTGATTAATTGATAGTAGTATAAAATGAGGCAAGTTAATCAAATAGAAAATGATGATCAAATGATTTATAAATAAGTCATGAATTTAAACAGAATTTAATGAGATAAAATATTATTGATTATGATAATTGTTTAGTAATAGATATTATAATATCACTATTTAATTGAAATTAGTTATATGATTAAATGAGGAATAAAATAAAAACATAATTACATAAGATGTTATTGTTTGAACTGAATAACAAAAAGGTTATATGATGAGGATTTATCAAGGAATTAAATAAAGTAAATGTTTAATATTTATATAATATATATTGAAATATTAAGCATTAATACTAACTGTTTAAATATAAGAATGCTGATTTAAATAAGTAACAAGTAAACAATTTATAAAATGGTTATAGGGTTATGGTTATATAAGCTAATTGATGTCGTGAAGAAGTTATATGATATGTTAATGAAAGGTTAAATAAGTACAATTTTCAGTGATATTATAATTATATTAAGTAGATATTAAATATATTATAATTGGATGTAAAATTATATGATAATTAATTTAGATAAATGGAATAGTGGATTACTATTGTAAATAGTAATACGATTCCTTAAATAATATTGTAATAAGATAAGAGAATTAAACTGATATAAGATTGATTAATACAATGGTATATATCTATAAGTTTGATTAATGAGTTTTGAACAGTGTTATATGAATTACCAATGTAAAATAATGAATGATTGTTTTGACATATTAATTATTAATTAAAGATGAACATTGCATTAAGATTAGGTAAATCAGTGGATAATCCTCACGTACCAACCAAGGAATTAAACAAAGGAAAGGATATTCTAGGTTTATGCTAGTTTAATTGAAAGTCTTAGATCATTAAATAATCAAAGGGGTGATGGTATAGTAATGCAATAGCACTACATAAATAATGATGATATAATGATATATATATGGTTCTCATGTCATAAACAATATCGCATTCATCATGAAATATGACATAGCATGACATGGTGAAATAAGGAAGGTAGAAAATAAACAAATGAAAGGAAAATAATTATATAAAAGCTATTGGATATTATGAAATGAAATTCCTATAAAATGAAAAGATAAAGGATATGGAAAATTTATGAAATGATCATGATGTGGATCTTAGTATATTGAACCATATATATGAAATGAAAAGAAAGTCCAATACAATGTGCACATATAAAGGCAAGGATATGATATGAAATGATACACGAAAATATAAGGAAGAATGCATATCATGAATGCATTCTCATAAATAAGCATTTTCATGAATATATGTTGTTGAAACAATAATTAATATGATGTTTTGCACTCATGCAAATAAATGCTAAAATAACATACATGTCATAGCATTCATAATCACCATTATAATGATAATGATTTGGCATTATTAATAATGAAAATGACTTTGATAGAAATAATAATGATGTTGAAAGTGATATAAATGACATGGAGCATAATTGTGAATAATTAGGGAATAATGAAATGCTAGTCATTAATAAGAATAGTAATAAAGATGAAAATGACATATGATATGAAATACATGATGCATTAATTGATGCATTATTGATAATTGATATTATGTTCGAACTGCTATTATTATATCATGGAATTGATAATGAAATGGTTTATGATGTTAATTAGTTTTTATATATTTACATAAAATGATATACTAACACCATTAAGTTTTATACTTAGCGTTTGTCAATTAATAAACGTACGAACAAGCAAAGCCGGAGAGCAAGATCGTTAGTGGCAGTAGCTGGATATTACAAATAACTACTGGTAAAGGGGTTTCGTTGTTTTCAGACTTTTATTACAGAAGCAGTTGTGCAACTAATAAATAAGTACTCTGACAGTAATTAAAATACATTTGATAGTATTTAAAATAATTGACAATATTATTACTTATGTTAGTTATGACTTATAACGATCTTTAAATGTGTGATTGTTAATATATTAAATAAGGAAATGGTGTCATGATTAAACCTAGGAAAGTTAAAATGGATTAGATATAGTAATATGATTGAATGTATGAATATATATTAAAAAAAATTTTTACATTTAAACATAATGTAGGAAATCATTTGTAAGATGATTATTGATTTTCTTGATTTGAGAATCAGTAATCATACTACGGGAGCATGTTACACAACCGAAAGACATGACACTTATTTGTTTTGATTATAATTATAATTTTTTTATTTTAAGATACATGATGACATAAACTCCATATAGATTCATATTTGAGTATATATATATATATATATATATATATTCTTAGGCTACCAATCAGGGCTGTTTCTTTACTTAGATTTGTATGATTTGCTTTTGTATAGCCAAATTTAATTCTCATGTAATTAGAAAATGAAAAGCAGCCATTGGGTTCATTTCTACTTTTTAATATGTCAAAGTTGTTAGCATAATAATTGAGTAATAAATACATTAATTAAGGCATTAAAGGACGATAATTATCAAACATCTATATGAAAGTTGCTGGCAATGCGAACGCCACTCTTATGTAAAATTGATTGCCCATATGCTGTCAATGACATATATATACATATAGATGATTGACAAACTAAAACATTTATATATGGGTTTTATGAAGACATTCATTCCATTGATTGTAATGATGAAAGTGTACATTATGTAGAAGCCACAACTAATGTTACTCTATCAGAATGCATGAATCTGAAAGGATATTTGAGTAAATTATTGCTAGATGAAGGCCATTTTCAGGTATTAGTTTCTAGAACTCATATTGTTATGATCCATGAAACCAGGTTTACAGACGATGGCTTCATCATTAAAGTAGTAACATCTCATATTCTCATGGATGCCATGTCCTTGTTATGAGGTGGACCGCCAACAGGAAAAGATGGTTCTGAAAATGTTAACCTAACCAAAGGAAAGAAATTTATTTTTTTTTGCTACACCATAAAAAAAAATAGTTGTATTGTAGTTATTGTAAGCATATGCGTTCTATACGCGTAAGGTGTTAAGACAAAAATCTCATCCCATATCCTACAAAATACATTCCATAGAGTAGAGAAAAAAATATTAATATAGAGTATTTTTATAACTCCTATTATTATTGAATTCTTCAATCTTTTGTCCGTGGTTTTTCCCTAATTTATTTAGGGGTTTTTAAATAAAATATATATGTTCTATCTTTATTTTTTCTTAAATTTTAGTTGTGAACCTACTTTATCCAGACAGTATTTTCAATTAGTATCAAAGCTTCGGTGTGATCTATTTGAAAAATAGACGTAAACAATCAAAATTCATGAATAGTAAAAATCGTAATTTTGGAAAGGTGACGGCACTATAGTGTATTGGGCCATTCATCTATTTTATTACTGTAGCAGAGTTACTGTAGCAAGTTACTATTCATGATACTATTCATAAGCAATAGTGGAAGCTAATTTTTTTTTCTAAAAATTTTATGATAAAAGTAATGGCGATAAAATTTGAGATCGAGAAGTTCAAAGGGAGAAATTTCTCATTGTGAAAATTGAAGATAAAGGCTATGTTGAGAAAAGATGGTTGTCTGGCAGCTACCAGTGAAAGGCTACAGGATTACACAAATGATAGTAAGTGAAACGAGATGGATATGAATGCTATAGAAAACCTACATCTGACACTTGCAGATGAGATCTTATCCAGTATAGAAGAAAAGAAGACGGCAAAGGAGATATGAGATCATCTCATCAAATTTTACAAGGTCAAATCATTATACAATAAAATTTTCCTTAAAAGGAAACTTTACACCTTGAGAATGTTAGAATCTACTTCAGTGACAGCACATCTTAATGTCTTGAATACTTTATTTTCTCAGCTTACATCTTTAGGTTATAAAATAAAGTTTCAAGAACATATGGAACTTCTACTCCAAAGTCTATCAGATTCATATGATTAGCTTATCATCAATCTCATGAATAATGTTCATTTCAATTCTCTGGTCTTTGATGATATAACAGCGATTATTTTTTAAGAAGAAAATCGATGAAAGAACAAGGAGGATAAACAAGCTGGTTCACAACAAGTGGAAGCTTTAACAATGATAAGAGGGAGATAAGTCCATTACAGGTGTGTGCTTTCCTTTTCATGACCTTACCGCAGGTCTTGAACTGATGGTCATATGTTTAAATGCTTATGCTATTCCTGTTCTGAACCCATATAGAGTCCTTAAATGATATGATTCATTTGACTACTTGGGATAGCAAAGAATGAGTTTATGTTATGAATGGTATAGTGTGATCATAAATGCATCATTTATGCATCATGTCATGAAACATCCATACCTTCGAGTATGCAAAGATTATCATGACATGACAGAGAAGGAACTTCATAGTTGAGAGGAACACATGGTGAACGATTCAATGCATACATAGCTGCAAGTAAAGCTTCACCCTAAAATGCTTTAGATAAGTTTGAATGTGAAAGTATACACCTGACCCTTTCCATCAAAGTCATGTTCATCCTCTCAGCTAAGCCGTTCAATTACGATGTTTTTGGTGGTGTCATCTGATGTCAAATACCATGCTCTTTACAGTAACCATCAAATGATCCAATTTACTCTCCACCATTATCTATACGGATGCACTTCAGTTTCTTCCCAGTTTATCTCTCAACTAAGGCATGAAATTGCTTGAATACTTCTAGCACTTGATCTTTAGACTTCAAAGTATAAGCCCAAGTTTTCCTAGAATGATCATCAATAAAAGTCACAAAGTATTGAGCATTACCAAGTGACTTAGGTAGTGGTCCGCATAAATCTGAGTGAATCAGATCTAAGACATTCTTCATGCTGGATGGAGGGGAACTTTTGAAAGAAACCATGTTCTGCTTCCCTGCTAAACAGTCAGCACATTCTTCAAATGAACTGGTTTAAACCAGATAAGACATTCTTCTTTATAAGCTAAGTCATCCCTTTTTCGCCAATGTGACCAAGTCTTTTGTGCCACAAATCAGTTGTGTCATCCTTCTCCATTGTATTCACAGCATCATTGGAGAGTTTAGCTTGCATTAAGTATAAACTTGATTGCTTCTAACCTTTAGCCACCACCAAGGAGCCTTTAGTGAGCTTCCATTTTCCCTTTTCGAAAACATTTCGGAAGCCTTCATCATCTAACCTTCCAGCAGAAATCAGATTCATGTGCATATCAAGAATATGCCTGACATCTCTCAATAGTAGCATTGTACCATTCTCTGTCTCCAAGCAGACGTTTCCTTTGCTAATTATTTTTGACAAATTTCCATTTCCCATCTTAACAATACCAAATTCTTCTCGTGTATAAGATGAGAAAAATTGCCTGTGAGATGTAGCATGAATTATAGCTCCACTGTCAATCACCCAACTGGTCTCTTGAGTTGCCAGACTGACTATTTCTGTATCAGTAACAATGTTAAAGTCAATAATGTTACCCTGTTCATCATCACAGTTGCCTTCTCTCTTCACATGTTTGCCTTTATTCTTCTCCTGATCTTTCTTGAATTTTCGGTAAAATATCTTGATGTGGCCTTTGCTTTTACAGTAATGGCATATGATATTTGCATACTTGTTTGACTTGCCCCTGCTTTCTGCAACCAAATTTCAGACTGTGATGAAGAGGCTAAATTCTGTGATCTTCATCTCATTTCCTCATTTAGTATACTGCTCTTAACAGACTCCATACTTACTGCACCATTCGGAGCAGTGTTTGTCAAAGACACCTTCAAAGTCTCCTAAGACTCTAGTAATGAAGCTAGCACCATAAGAGCAATCACCTTGTCATCAAACTTTATGCCCATTGTTGCCAGTTGATTAACAATCCCTTCCATGTTGTTCAAATGATCAGCCACAGAAGCACTTTCTTAATATTTTACTTGCATCAATTTTATTAAATAAAACAATTTGTTGTTGCCAGTCTTTGAAGCATACAATTGCTCCAGCTTATTCCACAACGTTCTTGCATATGTTTCATTGCAAATGTGATTGTACACATTATCATCGATAAATTGTTGGATATAACCACAGACCCGCTCATGCTCGAACTCCCATTCTTCGTTGGACATCGCCTCCGATTTTCCTATAGAAAATATAAGCAGGTGCATTTTTGTGACCATCAAGAGATCCTTCATTTTGCTTCTCCAAATACGGTAGTTCATACCGTTTAAATGGATCATTTTGCTCTTCTTCACCTCTATTTGCCAAATTAATCCAAATTTGAGAAAATTGACCTCAAAAATGGAATCAAGACGTCAAAATTTGGCAGAATAGGTATCTTCAAAATTTTTCACTACGGGACCTAATAAATAGTAACTCATCGTAATAGTACTCATCAAAATAGTAATCGCCTGAATAGCACTTTTTGGAATAGTACTCATTGGACCCCACTTGAATAGTGTTGCAGGACCCGGTAAACAGTAATGTAGACCTTACTTGAATAGTACTGCGAGACCCGATCAACCGTAACTTTAAATAGTAATAAATGGCCCCACATGAATAGTGCTATAGGACCCGTGACTTGGACTCCGTCAACCCAGAAAATTAAATTGCTACAGTGCATCACCTTTGAGTTACTGTTGAGTACTGTTCACCTAATTCGACTTTTTATGTCTTTTTTTCAAACGGATCGCACCAAAAAATTCCTTGAATTTTTTCCTTCCTCGTGGTGTATTTCTTTTCAAAAAATACCTTTAACAAGAACCAAAGCTCTGATACCATTGGTTGGGCATGATCGATGTATTTTTGAAAAGAAATGCAAAATTAAGCAAAATGGACACAAAAAATTTAACGTGATTCACTCTTAATTGTGGGCTACGTCCATGGATATTATAAATAGTAGGTACATAAGGGATAAAATAAAATAATGGCTCACAAGGTGTTTCCCGACCTAAAAATAATAATCTCACTATTTTTCTCTCCTCAATCCTTTAGGAAAATATTTCCTAAACTTCAGAGCTATTTTTTTCTTGCTCTGGCTCTCATTGTTTTTGTTATTGTTTTATGTGATTTTGGCAGAAGGGGTTGAGTGCCTTTTATAGGCACTCCAAACCACGTGGCCAACTATTTTTCAATTTAGCACCGAAATTAGGTGCTGACTTTTCAAAGCTGCCAACTCTTTCATTCAATAAAAATAGCTTCAATTAAAATGGCCATCGAATGGTGGCTGTGGTTGTCCCTTTCCATGTATGAGGGACCCATAATAACTCTGCTAATACTACATTAGTATACTGGTCAGAAAATAAATGCTTGTACTACCTTATAATTTTCTGGATGGTTATGAAGGTATCTCATTGCATGATTTTACTGGTTGGTGTCCTAGCAATAAGTGGACATTGTGTTGCAATTCTTCTCAATGACTCGCATTGCTGAAGTTTTTGAAATTGCTTATAAAAGGTCAAAAATCTCCTTCCTTTTCTATTTTGGGCCAAAACTTCAATTTCATGTATGGTTTAGGTTAGAAAAGTGATACATATGTTGAAAACATAATGATATATTACTTCCATGATGATTTATATGTTTAACATGTGTGTTTTTCATATGCTTTATGATGGTGATACTTTAAATTCAATGAAGAGGGCATTGCAGTATCTTTTTGAAAAGCATGATCACTACAAAAAAAAAAAGGATCGCTACGGACTAAATCCGTAGCAAAATCGTACAGATCCGTAGCTAAATAATTTAGCGACGAAAATAGCAACGGATATTGATCCGTAGCAATATCATTTGACGCTAAAATTAGCGACGGATATAGCTTCAGATTTAGCGACAAAAAACGTTTTGTAGCGAAATTCGTAGCAATATTGCTACGGACTGTTTCGTAGCAAAATCCGTAGCAATATTGCTACAAAACTATCCGTCGTGAAATCCGTAGCAATATTGCTACGGATAGTTCCGTCGCAAAATCCGTAGCAAAGTCCGTAGCAATTTTACCATTTTCCATTTATTTTTTCAATATTTCCAAAATTTCACACTTGTAAAATAAGACTTCTATAATTAACAATATCATTCACATTCTTCACCCCCAATTCTACAATATTTTTCCAAATATTCAAATGATGAATCATAAATTAAATGTGAAACAAATAAAATAAAGTTGAATAAAGTAACCAATATTCATAGAAATTATAACATCAATTACATATTACTTAAATAAAAAAGATAATAATAATAAAAAAGACAATAATAATAAAAAGTAGAAGTGTACTCCTATGGTATAAGAGTAGTGTCATCAGCCTCACAATCATCTACTGGAGTAGGCTCAGTATGAACTACAGGTATGATGGTATTTACTGGAGTAGCATCATCAACTGGTGTAGAATGGTCTGGTTGTGCGGTGGCTGGCTGGGAGCTCTGCGTCTGATGTCTAACTTGATCAGTTATATTTGGTATTTGTGCGGCAATCGCAGCATCAAAGACATCATGCATAGCATCTCGAATTTCTTGTCTTATCACATCAGTTATATGTTGCTGGCTATAACCTTCCGATGGTCCACAGGCAATGGTGTTAACGTTGAACTACTGTAATAACTACTAGCCTGAGAACCAATACCATAAACTTGGCCCTTTGAGGCTCCACCTACAGCCTCTAAATAAATCTGAGAGTCATCTACCGTGTTATTTGACTGCACGGCCGTCTCTCGTAACCTAGCAACACGATCCTAATAAAATATAGAAACATAAACATAATGTCATTCTCTTG
>CANYBF010203573.1:0-13680 GCA_948192965.1 Dalechampia spathulata
AAAAAATTTTCACTCATATAAATATATTTAACTCATTAAATACAAATGAATTTTCTCTCATTTAACTCATTAAAAATATAATAACTTATTAATCTCATTAAAAATTGTATGGAAAATTTTCTCTCATAGCAATTTAAGTATCTTGTTAAATATTATAAATGAAAATCATAGAATTATATTTTTTTGTCATATATGATCATAAATTTTTTAAATAATTATTTCAAATAGATTGAAATTAAAACTGAAATTAACAAAATAAAATTTATAAAATATAGAGTTTAATGTATGACTAATCAAAAAAATCTAGAATCCAATATAAAATTGATCTAATTGTTGTTTATGGGTAAAATGGAACAATAATTTTTTTTAAAAAATAGGTGGATTGTACTATTAACAAAAAATAGTTGAAATATTTTTAATAGAAAAAAAAATACAAATAATGATATTTTAATTCATTTATTAAAATTTGATTTTATCTTAATAATTTTTAATCTGAACATAATATCACCCTAAATATGATTTACTTTCGTTTATAAGCCAAATAAGTGATAAACTAGCTCCTTAATATAATAATTTATTATAAATATATAATTTATATATTTATAGTTAAATATTTAAGTTTGATTAGTAATTTGAAGTAATTAATTTTTACATAATGTTATAGTCTTATAATTTTTTATTTGCTCAAAATAAAAAATAAATAATTTTTTTTATTATTTATATTTTTAAACTCATTAAAAATTAATTATATTCATTGAAAATTCGTGATACATGAATATTTAATAAACTCAAGTTGATAATAAATAAGTTTAGTTCAACTTGAAAATACAACCCTAATGTTTTCAAATCATGAGGTATTATTAATATTGATTTAAACAACATAAATAAATAAAAATATCACTAGAAAAATAATAAATTTGTTAAAATTATTTTATAAAAATAATTATTTTATATAATAAATTTATATTAAACTTTTCTTAATTCCACATTAAACATTATTAAATTCTTTATTTAAACAATAATTTCAAAATAAAAGCATCTCACAATTTGGGTAATGTAATTTACATTCATCATCCCTAAATAATACTTTTTTTTCCATTGTCCTCCTTAGATTTTAATTTGTATCATAAAACTCCTTAAACTTCTATTTATATTTCACATAAATCTCTATTAGCAATTTTAAATGGTATAAGATACAAATTGATTCATTAACTTCGCTTAAAAGTAAAAATTGCACCCTAATTGTCACATCCTAAATCGAGTACACACTTCACATTCATAAATTGGTTGAAATGTATTGCTATATATGTTATTGGTGTGTTAATGATATGAAAGAATGCTTATGATGTTAAATATGTAATGAGATTAGAGTTTATAGCTTTAAAGTTCAAATTGAAAATTCTGACAAAACCCCTAAACGGAATCACTAAACGGTGATAAATTGATATTTTTGATAGTGAAAACACTTCATATGATTAATTAAGTCAGCTCAAGATGAATGTTTTAACTTGAATTTCATATATACAAATTTTAGAAAAATTGAATTGAAAATTAATTATAATGTCATAATTAAGCAATGATGATGTAAGCATGATGTAAGCGTATGAATTTAATTATGATTTTTATTAAAGAATAAATAATTATGAATTAATACTGTATTGGTAAAAGTATATAATAATTTATAAACAATAGAAAAGTATAATTAGAAATTTTATTTATGATGTCATAAGTGGAAAAGATGATGTCATAATTATAATTAATAATAATAATGGTGTACAAGAAGATAAATAGATAAATATAATTGAAAATAGAATAAGTTGAAATATATTTGAAATAGTATATTATAATGAAAGTAGGATTGGTATTTGGAAAGGTATATATGTATTTGAAAAAGTAGTTTTTGATTTTAGTATTAGTGGGTGGAGAGAGAATGTTAAGAATTATATCTTAATTGATTTAGGAAATTGATGGATGGTATTTTAAAGTAAATATGATGTATTAGAATAGGAATTAATGTATAAATTTGGAATTTAAGGTTGTTATAGGTGGAAATTAAATCAAATATGTATAAATGTACAAATTAAGGGTTAGGATCTAGTAATATGAATGCATACTTGCTATTAAGGGTTAGGATCTAGTAATATATATGACAGACTTGATGTAAATGTGGAAACAGATTTATAGTAAATGTAAAGTGAGCTCAAGTATTCAATATTGAGAGATTTGATGTAATGAAGAACTTTAACTTGAATCTCTATATTTTCTGAAACTGAAAGTTTTTTTAATACATTGATTCAAGTCTACTGTTATACTTAAAATTAACAAAATACAAATTACTGCATTTTCCTTAATTTGGCACATACTGTAAGTACATTTTTACCATACTTTAAACTGTTTAATCTAATTGACAAGAAAAATATCATTGATTACAAATACAAGAGATTACAAGCTCTAAATTGTAAAAAATATTATGATAGTAACTTGTATCATTCTAATTAATTAAGCTAATGGAGTTTCCAATGCTATTTCAACTCCAACATTCTCCTCCTTAAAATTATCATTTGAAACTCCTAATAATTGCTTTAGAAAGTTGATTCTTATTTTAGTGAGTGACTTGGTTAATAAATCTACTAATTGCACTTTAGTTTTGCAATGCACAAACTTAATTTGTCCTTGCTTTTCTGCCTCTCTAACTACATGAAACCTTACAATTATATGCTTGGTTCTTCCATGTTGCATCGGGTTTTTTGCAATAGCAATTGCAAACTTGCTATTGCAATAGATCATAGTTGCTTCTACCTATTTCATGCTAATATCTTTCAACAACTTTCTCAACCAGACAACATGATTTGTAGCAGCAACAAGGGCTATGTATTTAGCTTTTTATAGATGATTGTCATCACTTCTGGCTTTTTGGAACTCCAACAAATAACACTTGATCTGATATTGAAAATGAATCTAGAAGTGATTTTTGAGTCATCCACACTAGCAGACCAGTCACAATCTGAATATCCTTCCAGAATAATTGAATTTTTTTAAAGGAACATAATTCTTTCATTTACGATCCCCTTGATGTATTTCAATATTCTCTTAACAGCTCTTAAATGTACATCAGTTAGAGTTATCATGAAACAAGAGAGATAGCTAGCTGGATACATCAAATCAATTCTAGTTGTTGTAAGGTAGAGTAAGCTTCAGATTATGCTTCAAAAGACTAAAGGATCTTCAAGCTTCATACTTACTTTTATTGACAATTTTTCATGTAGAACTAAGGGGGTAGATTCCTCCTTACATGATTCAAGTTTGAATTTTTCAACAGACCCTTTACATACTTTTGTTGACTAATGAAGATACTATTTCTAGTTTGAACAATCTCCATGCCTAGGAAGTACCTCATCAATCCCAATTCTGTTATCTCAAATACTTCTCTTATTTTCTACTTGAATTTTATAATTTCTTTAAGTTTCAATCCTGTAACCAGCGGGTCATCTACATAGATTGATACAAGAAGTTGAATTTCACCATTCTCTTCTTTTATATATAATGTGGCCTCATTTTCACTTCTTCTAAAAACCATTTTGCAGAAAATAAGAATCAATTTTCCTATACCAGGCCCTGGGATCCTGTTTCAACCCATAAAGTGCTTTCAAAAGCTTATACACTTTATCCTCCTTTCATGAAACCATAAAACCTTTAGGCTATTGAACGTAGATCTCCTCCTTAAGTTCTCCATTCAGAAATACTGACTTAACATCAAGTTATTGCACTAGCTAATTTTTTTAAGCTACTGCTGAAAGCAAAAGCTTGATGGTGTAAATGTGGCTCCAAAATCAACTTCTACCACTTGCAAATAGCCCTTAACTACTAGTCTTGCCTTGTGTTTTTGTATAGATTTATTTGGGTTGAATTTAGTTCAAAAAATCCACTTTACACCAATAACATGTTTACTGTCTGGTAAACTTACCAATTGCTAAATGCCATTCTTTTCTATCATTTTCAATTCATCTTTGATTGCATTGACCCATTCAATAGATTTTGCAGCTTCTTCAAAGGTTGATGGTTCAGAGAATGCTAAATTATACCTTCCATATGCATCCTTTAATATTCTAACTTGCATGATATCACCATTAGTTGTTTCATGGACTGTGAATTCTAGTTCTAACAACTCTTCTATACTAACTTCATCTTGCAGTAGTTCCAGATCAAACATTTGTGCCTCTTTCTTTTAAAATTTCCAATATGACTCTTCATCGCAAATGATATCTTTAGTAACCACAATCCTCTTCATGCTCACATTATAAACTCTATACCTTTTGGATTCTACAACATACCCAACTAGAATGCCTTTTGATGCTCTTTCATCAAGTTTACCTCATCTAACAACAAGAATATGATAGTAACATAATGATTCAAATATCTTCAGATGCTTGACTCCTTGTTTTTGATTTACCATTCTTTAATTAGAGTTTTTTCTTCTATTGCTGCAGTTTGTAATATATTTAATAGATAAATGGATGTTGAAATGACTTCAGCCCAAAATCTCTTAGGAGCCCTCTTCTCGAATAGCATACACCTTATCATCTCCATAATTGTATGATTTTTTCATTTTGAAACTATTATGCTATGGAGAATAAGCCATAGTCAACTGATGTAAGATTCCAGCAGCTCTGTAAAGAGAATTAAAATCTGTTGAAGTGTATTCTCCTCCGTTATCAGTTTTAAGTACTTTTATAAAGCTTCCACTCTAATTTTTAATGAAAGCTTTGAAGTTCTTGAAAATCTCAAACACATCACCTTTGTTTTTCAAGAAATACAGCCAGCTTATTATGGTATATTCATTTATAAACAACGTAAAATACCTATTACCATTCAACAAAGGTGTTTGCATTGGTCAGCAAAGATCCAAATGCATAAAAAATCATGTATCACAGGTAAATCATTGCATATATCTGAGCTTGACATGAATTTCAATGTTTTAAGACTTGGATGGTTAAATCTTTTATTCCATTTAAGACTTTCATCTTCAATGGCTACTATCTCTTCTTTCATAACTTCCAGCTTTAGGTAAAAACTTCTTCTTGTAATTTCTACAATAACAAACACCTCTCCTCTTTCATCTACAATGGAACATATCTTTCATATAAAATGAACACCATATCCATTATCCATCATTTGAGACACACTAAGGAGACTTTTTTTCAGTTCTGGAATAAAGAAAACATCTATAATATATTTGAGGCCTTATTTTGTGTTCACTGTTATATTTCCCTTACCCTTATCAAACACCATAAAACCATTTCCAAGTCATACTTTAATAGTTTCACCATGATTCAGACAATAGAATAAGTCAAGGTTAAGTGGCATATGACTCATGCATCCACTATCTATCAACCATAAATGATTTATGCATAGATTTTGACTCATGATCTACCATGAACAATCCTTCTTGCACTAGTTTTTCTTCTTCGTCAATTGTATTTGCTTCCAATCTGACTACTAAATTTAACAACTTTTGCTTTTATTTTGACTTACAAAATTTTTATGTATGACCTATCCTTTTACAAAAATTGCATTGAAACTTTATTTTATTCTAGAATAAACATTCATTTTTCTAATGATTAGTCCATTTATAGTATACACAAGGAGGATACTTACCTCTTTTATCTCCTCTTAAAACTGTCAAATTGTTGAACTTTCTACTGTAATGTTTGGGCTTATTTTCAAATATGATATTTGCAAAAAAAGCTTCTTCATTGGCTTCTTTTAATCTAATTGAAAGCCTTTTTTCTTGAACCTCTAGTTTGCTTATGAGTTGTGCTATAGTCAGCTTCTCTAAATCACATGATTCTTCTATTATTGAAATCTTGGCTTCAAAATTTTATGGTATGCTAACCATGATTTTTCTACATGTAACACCCAGGGTCGACGAGGGCGAGGAGTGAACGTCAGTGCTAGAAAGAACATGGACAAGGAGCGGCTCCTGGCAGGCTTCTAGGTAGAGGGGCACATAAATGAACTGATCTCACACCCAAAGAAGAGGGATCCTGAGACTATGTAAGATGGGGTTGCATAGTTGAGTGATTTCAAGATTGTACAGGTATGAGACTGTGCAATCGAGAATACCTTAAGTGATTAGATAGGTACTATCCATACCACAAGGTGCACCTACTTTTTTGGTGCTTATTCCGTAAGAACTCTAAAGTTAAACGTGCTTAGCTTGAAGCAATTATAAGATGGGTGACCTCCTGGGAAGTTTTCTCTTCTCGGAAAGCATATGAGCGAGGACAAAGCATGCTGGAAAGGTCTCATATGAGCGAGGACAAAGCATGCTGGAAAGGTCTCGTGTTAGGTTGTGGAGGCAGTTGTTTAATCAGGCCGTTACAGTTTGATATCAAAGTCGGGACCTCTCCTAGTACGGTATGGTTTGAGGATGAACCAAGTGGAAGTTGGTGGGCATGTGACACCCGGAGTTGACGAAGGTGGGGAGTGCACGCCGGTGCCAGAAAGAGCATGGATAAGGAGCAGCTCCTGGCAGGCTTCTAGGTAAAGGGGCACATGAATGAGCTGATCTCACACCCGAAGAAGAGGGATCCTGAGACTGTGTAAGAATGAAGTTGTATAGTTGAATGATTTTGAGATTGTATAGGTATGAGACTGTTCAATCGAGAATAGCTTAAGTGATTAGATAGGTACTATCTATACCAACAAGGTACACCTACCTTTTCGGTGCTCATTCCGTAAGAACTCCAAAGTTAAACGTGCTTGGCTTGGAGCTTTTTGGTTACCTACATCTTCCCCATGGAGTCTCATATGATTTACTATGTCAAGAACTCTAGTTGTATAATCCTTCATAAGTTCATCTTCCTTCATTTTTAGAAGTTCAATCTCTCTTCCAAAAGTTAAGAGTTTTACAGCCTTGACTCGATCTGTGCCTCTGAAATTATTTTTTTGCCAATCCTAAATTGATTTGAGAGTCTCTAAATCCATGATCAAAGTAAATATATGATTCTCCAAGCTTGAATGAAGACAGATGATTGCTTTATCTTTCTTCAAGAGTTCTTTCTCATGATTTTATAATTATGCTATGGTAGGATTTACCCTTAATGCTGGTGGATCCTTATCTTTTTTCACCACTGCCTATAAACCTTGAGATCTCAAGTAGAACTTCATTTTGACTAACCATATGTGATAATAGTTTCCATCAAAAAATGGTATTGAAGGTGAAGAAAGGCTTGCTGAATTGGTTATCATATGTTGCAACTCTTCAGTTTATATATTCCATAAATCTCGTAGGAATTTCTTGCTCTGATACCGCTATAAATATGGAAACAGATTTCTAATAAATGTAAAATGAGCTCTACTTGAGAGGTTTTGATGTAATGAAGAACTTTAACTTTAATCTCTCTATTTTCTAAAACAGAAAGTTTTTTTGATACATTGATTGAAGTCTATTTCTATACTTAAAATTAACAAAATACAACTTACTATTTTTTCATTAATTTGGCCCATATTATAGGTACATTTTTACCATACTTTGAACTGTTTAATTTAACTAACAAGAAAAATATCATTGATTACAAGTACAAGAGTTTACTAGCTCTAAACTATAGAAAATTTTATGATAGCAGCTAGTATCATTCTAACTAATTAAGCTAATGGAGTTTCCAATGCAATTTCAACTCTAACACTAGGAAGGTGTAAAGAGGTTAACCCACTTGAAGAATAATTTATTATGAATATTTTATTTGAGATTAGATCAGATGTTGGATAAATGATTGTGAATTATGTTATTAGTTATGTTTACATTATGATGTCCATCTCTTTCTATCATTTCTTAATATAGAAATATCAATGGTGATGATGTCTATGGATCTAAGAAAAGGTGTATAATATTAAAGTGTTAAAAGTTTCTTTATCTAGTTGAAGAATAGACTCAATGTTAGAATCCTTTTATAGGATATTAACACTTTGTTGAATGTTACGAATAACAGGTTCTGATCTACAAGTAGCAAAGTATGATTCTATTCAATCTGATAGTTCTTTGATGGATTATCATGAATTGTTTTTATTCCAAATTTATTATTTCAGATATATTATTGATATTTTTAAGATTATCCAATAAAAATACTAATCCATCTATAATGAAAATTATATTGACATAAATATAAATCAAAACATTTTATGATTTCATCTTAAATACTAATCAAATAATCATACTTCCTTTAATTTAATTTAATAACTCTTTTTATTTTCTATCATTTCAAGGAAAGAAGGTGAAGTTGATGGGGGAAATAATTGGTCAATTGTTGTATTTAGTTTTGAATAGACTAATTAAGAATGACTTGTATTATAATTCATGTGGTAAAGACTTATGATCGGTGTATGCATATATTATACACCTAGCTTCAAAATGAAGGTCCATAATACTAGGAAGGCATTTTCTTGGTTTAATGGAAAAAATAATTTATTTTATAAGTTTAATGTAAGAATAAAAGTATTTCCGATCTTAGGGTAAAAGTACAATGGGACTCTAGTAAAAGAGGCATTGTAATAGCTTGATTTGACAATTGCCTCCACAACCCAACATAAGATCTTTCCAACATGCTTTGTTCTCACTCACATGCTTCTTGAGCAAACTTTCTAGGAGATCACCCATCCTATAATTGCTTCAAGCCAAGCATGCTTAACTATGGAGTTCTTACAGAATGAGCACCGAATAAGGTAGGTGCACTTTGTTGGTATGGATAGTACCTATCTAATCACTTAAGCTATTCTCAATTGTATAGTCTCATACCTATACAATCTCAAAATCACTCGATCTATTCTTGATTACACAGTCCCATACTTACACAATCTTGAAATCACTCAACTGCGTAGCCCCATCCCTACACAGTCTCAGGATCCTTCTTCTTCGATTCTGGGATTAGTTCATTCAAGTGCTCCTCCACCTAGAAGCCTACCAGGAGCATCTCCTTGTCTATGATCTCTTTAGCACCGGTATCCACTCCCTACCCTTATCAACCTCAAGTGTCACATTCCTACCAATTTCCACTTAGTTCATCCCCTAGGAGAGGTCCTAGCTCTAATACCAAACTATAACAGCCCAATTTGATGACTGCCTTCATAACCCAATATGAGATCTTTCCAGCCCTTTATTCAACTATTTTAAGTTCAATTAAATGCATAACGGTTCAATTTTATTTGATAAGCTCATGCCACTAACCTGATTTACATACTGCTAAACTTCAAGCAACTGTAAATTATGTTTCCACTTGAACATAGCAATGATAAGGAGATCATTGGCATGGCTGAGTACATATAGATTTTTATGTATTGCTGTCTTGAATTGTCCGTGAGTTAATGGATACAATATTGCATCCTTGGAAAGATGTTTGCTACTATAGTTTACGGTGTTCCACATGAAGGTTATATGAGCTACATGATTATGAGTGTATAACATGGATTAGGTTACTTAGCATATGAAATCTGTTAAATTAGGTAGCACCTTAGGTTAGTTAGGGGGGATGCATGTTTATATGTTAAACATAAAAGAGTCAACATTCTTTTTATGTAGAATACCCTTAAATTAAAAGCTGGAGCTTTTAAATGTTTATATGATATAGAAATTTAATTTATAATCTCATTTTGACTATGAAGCATACCATGATCTAAGAAAAAATACAAGAAATTAAAGAAAATTAACAAAAAAATGGGATTGGTTTGCATTGTCAAAATGCAATAAAAAATAGTTAGGAAACATGTTTTAATATTTAAAGATAACTAGTTATAAATTTAATTCAATAGCGAAAATTTGTACTTGAATTAGACTTTTTATTACTAATAAATTTGTTAAATCAAAGGGCTACCAATTTATAAAATTAAACTGATATAAAAAATTAGCTTTTCACTTAAGATAAATTTAAGAAAAATACAACGAGCTATAAGATTAGAATTATATATATGATGATTAAGAATTATTATTAAAATTCCTAGGTATAGCTATATTTACTATATAGAGTTGAATATAATACGAACTTTTTCACAATGACTTCTATATTAAGATGGTGGCAACATTATATAAATATAGATTTAAATTAAGTGATTTACAATCATAGCATTGAGAAAACTTAACGTTGGAATTAATTAAATGAAGTGGTGTAAAACTACTTAATGGTTACTTATATTTGATAAATGCATGATTAATTATGATGCATAAGTTTAAAAAGGTTTGTGATTTCGCAAGAATTATGAATGAATATTAATTATAATCATTATTTTAACCCATTATTAGAATTAATATTAGAAACTTCTATTATTAAGTTTATAGTATGTATAAGAATAAGATATGAGAAATTTGTGTGTTTACTTAAAGTCTATACTAGAACTAAATTTTTGTTTAGGCATAGAGGATAGATGAGACATAATGCTTACTTCTTATACAAAAAAGAGGAAGGTAAAAATAGGTTTATGCCTATTATTATATGTATAAATAAAACTTTTAAGCATATTATATCAGTTATGAAAATAATAGTTTGATACATATTATACACTCTTTATATTTTCAGAAATGTAAATAGTATTGGTTGTTTTCATGGTTATTAATCATTATTTATAAGTAAGATTATCACGTAGATTGTATTAATTTTTACAAAAAAAAAGGGGAACGATAATGAATTATCATATGCAGTAGAACTATTATAATTTATTAATGAAATTAATTGCAACTGTGTATGTGCTTAATTATAGTTAGCCCCTGAAATGATATTAATAGGTAACAAACAACCTATTTAAAGATAATGTTTTTATTATAAATTTTTAAAGATGTAAAAAATTAGTATATGTGTTGGGTGATATGTTTATATAGTTGAATGTCGACTGGAATATTGATTACTTATTCGTTCATCTAAAGCTATTGTTAACTTATGTAGTTGTATTCAAAAGTTAAAGATGAATTGTATGAATTACATTATGCCTAATAATAGTTATACCATGAATGAAATTGCTGGTAGAATAAAAAGCTTGACAATTTAAATTTTAGAATGTAAAATGCTATGTGTATTAATTATTATCTATTAATGATGGTTATATGATTTATGGATATTCTAGAGGGTTATAGATTTACAGTTATGTCATTGCCATTGATTCAAGCTCTATAACATAAGGTGTTTACAGATATTTAATTATTTTACATTGATGTTGGATATGCGATGGACTAATGTATTTTGAGATATTATTCATAGTTGTACTGACATTGCATAGTTGCATACATCATTAAGTCATGCATCATCAATCATTGGCATGACTTATGTAAGGGAGGTATAGTTATATATATATAATATATAAAAGGTGTTACAAGGGAGGTACTAGTATACTTATATAAATTGATAATTAATGAGATTTATGAGGTAGGTTGAGAACAGTTCCCTCCTTGATGATAGGTTGAGTACGGTCCACTACCAACTATGCATAGTATGATGATATAATTGTTCTTGAGGCAGGTTGAGTTTGGTTCCCTTCTCAGTGAGCCATGTGATAACTTATTAACTATAAGGTAAGTAGAGTTCTGGTCCCTCCTCAATGAGTCATATGGAAATACAGTGAAATAAGATAGAGGAGAAAATGCAAAGCATTTGTATTCATAATTCATACAACATATCATTACTATCTTACAGAGATGAAATGATAGAGGAAAGTGGAATGCAATGCATTTGTAATCATTGGCATGAACATTATTTAACTACTATCTTGCAAACAGAAATGATAAAATGATAGAGGTAAAGCAAAGGCCACTCATAATTACTATTATCGTTATATACAACATAGAAGTGTCATATTTTAAGATATACAGGTAATAACTATATGGGGTTCAGTCAAGTTAATATGATTTTCATGTGATATGGATATATTGTAGGGACCTTGTTATTGAAAAATATGAGATGCCTATAGAGATTATCAATGAGATATTATATGATTTATATTCTTTCTTATATTTAACCTATGAATGTTATTATTTTATGAATTTGTAATTTAAATTACATTATATTTGTCATTAAGCATCATTAAGTTTATAGTCAGCGTTTATCGTTTAATGAATGCAGGTCAGGGTAGTTTGGATAAACATCTAGATTAGTGAGCCACTAGTGCAGTCAGGATAATTCTATAACTTAAATAACCTTTGAAATTATTTTTAGGCCATGCAATATATTCCTAGCAGATATTTTATTATGCAACTATCACTATATAGTTTGAAGGCAGTAAAATCTTTTATGTTTGTAAGTTAGCAGAGATGCTAATAATATCTAGTAGATAAATTTGTCTAAACTTTATAAATGATGATTAGACATAGGGAAAATGATAAATGACATGCTATAATTATGATTTGAATGTCTTATACGACAAGTGTTGTTGAAGTCATAGGTTATAAAATGAATAGTTATTAAAATAGGTTAGATATATTCCATATATGTAAAAAAAATAAAAAAATTTCACAGATCCTTTGTAGATTGATTAATGAATTCATAAGTATACGATTTTTATTAATCATTCTAAGGAAGCATGCTTCACCAATCAGGTGTAACAGACGTCCCATCCTATGTGGCATGCTGAGGGGGCAGATTGGGTTATGGAGGTTATTATAAATGGCATTTTGTCAGTGTCGCATCAGACAATCTGAACGAGATGCTTGTATGAGTGGCATCCCATGTGGTTTAATATTAAATTAAGATAATATTGATTGTGTAATGATTATAATTTGACGGGATATTATTATTAATTATATTATTAATGTAATGATTAAAAAATGATATGATACTATTAGTATTATTATAAGAGTATTTGTATTATTATTTAAATTTATAGTATTATCATAATTGTTATTATTATTAGTAAAAATGAATTTGATTTTTATTAATGGTAATGATTATTGATGTTATTAAATTTGTTATAATCATAATTAATATAAAAATTTTAATGTAATAAATTTTGTTGATATTATTATTAATATAATTAAGACAAAGTATTAGGAGTAGTATTGTTTATTATGAATAGTAACAATAATAATTATTATTGTTACACCCTCATTTTTAGCATATACGAAAATAATAATTAAGTGATGAAAATTCTCTCTATATGATTAAAAATTAGGCGACGATGTGAAATTATAAAAAAAAACTTATGTATTTGGAGGTAATAGTTCATAAATATTTTAATGATGAAAAGAAATATTTATCAGGATTAAGGAATGATAATATTTTGATAGCAAATTAAGTCGAATACGCATAATAAATGCAAGCGTATTTAATTAAGGTGATTGATTAAATGCATGTATATCGAGGTATGATAATTTAAGTATGCAAGGAAATGCATGCAATTTAGGAGTTAAGATAAATTATGATTGTATATGGAGTATACATAATTTAATAATTATGTATGATTAGGGATAATATAAATGAATTATACGAATGAAAAATGTACGTATAATATATATATATATGTATAATTATACATATAGAGATAAATAAGTTTAATGTAATGAAGTATATAAATTAAATAAATGAGTATTAAATAAGTAAATGGAAATAATAATTAAGTATTAATTAGACATATGATGTTATGAATATTAAATAGTTTAATTTAATTATGTTATTAAAAGGAATTTTGAAAATAAGATATTGATTTAAT
>CANYBF010203638.1:0-15596 GCA_948192965.1 Dalechampia spathulata
CTCATCCAACCGAGAAGACATGCTTCCCAACGAGGCGACGTCACACATATAAGCATATACACGCATACATATCAATACATCCACACATATACATCAACCCATCATCATATGCACATATGCATTTATATATATACATTCACATAGAGCCCTAGACACGTGTACACACTTAACTCCTAGGGTCTCTAACGTGGGTGTAACATGAAGTATCATAAATTTGTACCAATATTAAACTACATATACAGATTAATATGTTATATAAAGAGTAAATTATAAATGGCATTATGCAAGTGTAATTAAGTATCGTATATCAAAAAGATATTATTTTGAAATTAATTTGAATTAAATACTAAAAATATTATATGCACACCAAAGTATTGTAGGAAGAGAAAATTGAAAAATCATTAAAAATTAGCAAAAATAAAAGAAAAGTAGAAGATCATTAAGCAATGTTGTGTAAATACAGTTATAAATAAGAGTAGAGATTGGCTGAAAGAAGATTTGATTAGCTACAATCATAGAACAAGCATATCAAAGATTGAATGTTTTATAAAAGCTTAGTGCATTATAAGATATATATTTAATCTTTTATAAATGTATTCTAGTTTAGGTGTCGCATCCATTAGTGCACTCTTTTTTAGGTATTCATGTGATTTAGATATTTGTGGTTATTTGATTAATAATATTTGGATTATTATTATTATTATTATTATTATTATTATAAATGTCAGTATTATTAATATTTTTGGAAAATTATTGTTATATATTATTTGTATGAAAAATTAATGTTGTTATTGTTGAAATTGTATTAAAAATAATATTGGTAAATATTGTTTGAAAAAATATTTGATATTACTTTTCTAATTTTTTGTAACGTTAGTATTGTGTATTATTAATATTATTAAAGCTTATAACCATAAGAATTAAATTCTATACTTATTAGTTTTTGATGTGAATATTATTATGCATAATAATTATTATTATGATTTATATATTATTAGTAGTTGTAATTAGAATTGTGATTTATGAAATTATTTAGTAATAATTACTATTATTATGAAGAAATGATTGATAAAGTTTTCATTATTCATATTAATGTTATTATTATTATTTGTAATCATTATTGTTGTTGTTGTTAGTAATTCTTTGTAAGTATTATTTAGTTGGTATTATTATTTACAAGTATTAACTATTATTATTATTATTATTATTATTATTATTATTATTATTATTATTATTATTATTATTATTATTATTTATATGATCCATATGAATATATATGAGGATGATCAGTATAATGGTCGTTGAAATCCTGGGGCAATTGTAACATTTTAAAGCTAGTACTTTAGGATAAATAATACTATCTTAATAAGTAATTATATCGCAATTAAATTTATAACATGCAAAGACAGGTTAAACAATATACATGAAGCAATAGCAAAGTATCACTCAAGCGGTCAAACAATCCCCGCTTAAGTTTATCCAGTCTGAGGATCGTCTTTGCTAAGATCATTGGGAAAGGGGTCCGACCTTATTCCATTTGATTGATGATCGGTCCCAGCATAAGATCCTCATTATCGAATGGAGAGATGAACAAGAATTATGCCAACAATCCAAAAGTAGCCACTCTGAGTCATGAAGGGGTGGTTAACAACTTATGGTTACAAAGTCAAAAATTTTTGATAATATCTATAAAGTTGAAAGATTTTAAAAATACATGTTATGAATATTATGTTTAGGGTTTATGTTTATAGGTTAGGGGTTATGATTTCGGTTTAAGCTTTACAATTATTTTATCTAAATTAATTTGACTTTTACTAATATTTTTGAAATTAAGATTATTATATTCATGTCACAATTCATTTTTAAAATACATGTTATGAATGTTGTGTTTAGGGTTTGGGTTTACGTTTATGGTTTAAGGTTACAGTTTTGATTTAAGGTTTGTCGTTATTTTATCTAAATGAATTTGACTTTTACCAATAATTTTGAAATCAAGATCATTATATTCATGTCACAACTCATTTTTAAAATACATGTTATGAATGTTGTGTTTAGGGTTTACTTTTGTGATTTAGGGTTATGATTTTGGTTTATGGTTTCCATTATTATATATATATATATCAATTTCATTTTTATGAATACATTTCATATCATAATTCCTTTTTATATATAGCATTTAGGGTTTACATTTGTAATTTATGGTTTAGAGTTATAGTTTAGGATTTATGAATATTTTAACCATATTAATTTTCAATTTACCAATACTTTTCAAATCATGGTCATTATATTAGTATTACAATTCATTTTAAAAATACATATTAATAATATAGTATTTAGGGTTTATGATTTACATTTATTATATCTTTAGTCTTTTCATATTTATCAATAATGTTCTCATAGTTATGATTATAATTGTGTTTCAATTAATCTTTACTTGTAAGTTTGATCAATAAATTAATCCTTCTTCATAAGGGAAACTTATATTGGAAATTTCTATAGTTATCTACATGGACTTTAGTTTAGTAATTCACAGCTAAGTCTTATTCTACAATGTCCAATTATCTACCTTGGACTATACCTTATGTCTATTCATTTAAGGAATAACGACAATCAACAATTTATCGGCAACGAGTGATGCAAGTAGGTTTGTGTTCCTCAGGCATTAAAATGAGATCAATGTACTAGCTTACCTACAATCACATGGTTATTTTGGGATAAAATGCAAATTATCATGTATGTAATATAATTAATCAATTAACATGGTAAAACTAATATCAAACTCATACTTCCATTATCATCCATCAATGTTACGAATCTCATATTCACTTTTACCATGTTAATTGATCAATTGTTCCTACACATACAGTTCACATCCATTCAATTACCATATATATACATTCCAACAAACTATCATAACAAAAAATATAATTACATACTAAACAATAAAAAGAATAGGATAGAAAAGAAATAGGGGTATAAACCAGATTAATTAAATACAATTGAGGGGAAATTTTAAATAAAATACATAACATACTATATTACAAATCGATCAATAATACTCATTAAAAAGGCTAAACAATTATTCATATATCATCTAAGTTATTTTTCAATCTTTTTTTCTCTTCAATTTACCATATTAATGATGACTACATTTAATAAATGATTAATTTTATATTTTAATTATTAATGACATGATTACGTTAACTATTAATATTTATTACTCACATTATAATACCAATGTGATATGATTTTGAAAATTGAAGTCCTTTTTTCTTTGCACGTACCAAATTTTGCTATATTTTAAAACATATTTTAATTAATTACTTTTTAATATTCTAAAATGTACTCAATAAATAACCTATTATTTTCATAGATTTATTTATTGTTACATGTACTTAATTTTTATTTATTCTTTTGAACTAGTAAGTTTCATTCACATATGTTAATCTTGCTAATTTCATCTCTTTTTTTTATTATAAATATATTTAATTTACTTCTCTTATTTTTTCAAAAACTTAATGATAATATATTACTTATTCATAGCATATCCTTTTAATTATAATTTTTCTTAATATATTATTAAAATTTAAACATGTTATGTTCTTTGTAATTCTACAAATTTAATTGTATTTCTAACAATATTTTTATTAATTTCATACATACATTATTATTTTCATTCATAAAAATTTATCAACTTTAAATTTTATATTACTCACAATTTACATTCGAACTCTTTTTCAAAATTAAATGAACTGAAATGCGTTGAATTCTTTTCTCAATGCATCCCTATAACTTACACATTATAAAATATTCATCATCACAAACAATTCAAAGAATATTATGTTATCATATTACTAGATAATTCAATAACTTTATTTTCATAAACCTTTTTATTAACATACATAAATCAAACAATTTTATCCTTGCAAACAACCTTCTTATTTTTTAATAAACTTATATCTATAATCTAATTTCACATATTTTTAGTTGCTAACAAACTGATAACTATTTCGTATCTATTTATATTCAAAACATTTTTTTATTTTTATAATTTCTTTAATTCATATTTAATATGATGTTCAAAATAATTATATCATTTATAAAATAATTTTCTATATAATAATACTTTCATAATTAATAATTATATTTTTTAATAATATGCATGCCCCCGCAAAATTTTAAATAACATTCATCCCGCTAGTAATTTTATTTTATTAATTTTCACCAACTATATTTATTTTTAACATGAAAATCATAAATAATATAGATCCAAAACTAACAATATTAATTCCTAATAAGTTTATGTATTTTGTAATTCTTTCTATGAATTATTCATTATTCATTATTCATTATTCATTATAATAATATATTTCTAACAAATTTACATCAATAATTATTTCTAATTGTTTCAGTTCTTTCAATTCTATAATTTAAATGTTGCTTCATTTTTATTTATAATTACATTATAAATTTCAAATTAGAATTTTATCTTAATATTTTATTTCATACACATATATAATAATACTGTCATACTAACAAAAATAAATGACAAATACAATTTTGTTTTCATCATAAAAACATAAATAACTATTTGAAATTAACGCATTTTAAAAAATATTATTTCATTAATCCTTATATATATTTAATTCTTTTCACTGTTTTTTATGATTTTAATCTAATCCTAATTTTTTATTATAACTAAATCACATTTTTTATCCAAACATATGCCCCTAATATATATATATATATATTTTTATTTTTATTTTCCCTTTTGTTTTATTCATATATATAATACTCTTAAGAAAACATTTCATATAAACAAGTTTTCAAAATTTCCTTTTTAAATCATTTCAAAATATAATCAACAAATTTCCAACATTTTTCTTTTAATACTTTTAATATCATTTTTAATATATATTAAAATTTTACTTTTTACATCATTCCAATTATTAAAATTTTCCTTTTTTCTCTACATTTTTACTTCAATAAAATAATTCTTCTTATCAATACAAAAATATATGTTACTATTTTCTCAAATTACAAAAATTTCTAATTAATTATTTAATTTTATGTTATCAATATCATATAAATTTTCTCAAACAAAATCAATTCTAAATATTCATTAACATTAATTGATCTTTTAATTTTTCAAATAATTTATTCAATTATATATAAATTAAACCACAAATTATTTTCCAAAATTATAACTATACTTATATAAAACTTCCATAGCTTTTACTACCAATTCGTAACTTTAATCAAAAGTACACAAATTTATACCATGATATATCATCACATCAAATTAACAAACATATATATTACATATTCATTTCTTCCCTAATGATAACAACTATTTTAACCACATGATTTTTTCAAATAAAATCACATATATAACTAATAACAACTAAAATATATATGATTATACATAACAATAATCAAATAAATTATATATAGTCATCCATAACAAATAATAAATGAAAAATATACATAATAAATAACAAATCATATATTTAATCATACATAACAAATAACAAATAAAATAATATACATAACATAAATACATAATTTACGTAACATACATAACAAATATAATATAATAACCTAACAAATAAATAACATACTTACATCTATTAACACATAATAAATAATCAATTAAATCTTAACATATAATACACTTATAACATAAATTATACTCATCTATAAAACATAATTTCTTCATATACTATAATATAAGAAATAAATAATATTTTTTTCAACAAAAAAAATAATTAATATCACATGCTGAGTATAGAGAAATAATAATAAATTATTTAGGGTTGCTTTGCTTTGCCTTCTTTAATGTTGTAATTTCCAGCTGCTGGAGAAAATGACTATTTTAAGAAGAAAATTTGACAAAAGGTGAGTTTGGAGAAGAGAGAAAATGACAGTTTTTTTTGTTTTCTCTGCAGAAGAAGAAGAAGAAAGGTCTGTTAAGAGGGGAAGGAAAGAGGAAGAGAAATGAAGCCGAAAGAGAATTAAATTGGGTGAATGAAGGTTGGCCACCAATCTTATTGATGCCCAAGTCATACTAGCATAGTAAATCTAACATGCGTCAGAGATTTGCTGCAAACTGAGTCTAATAGGATGTGTCTGCTTTCAATTGGCCATTGTTTTAAACAGCATCCAAGTCCATGTATCTTCTCCTCTCGCGCCACATCGACTGCCTCTTTCCTACTTGCCTACAACATCATTCCTTGCCATATCACCAAATCGAGAATAACTTTTTACTTCATATTAAATTGATAATTTTTCAACTTGTTTGTTCCAAACAGGGAATTTGCCCAAAACATAAACATTATTTAACGAAAAAACATCAAGAAAAAAAAGTCGACCATGGTAGAGAAGAAATAGTGATGGAACAAAATAAGAAGAAGATATGAATGAAGGAGAAGAAGGAGATGACAGAAAAAGAAAAGGAGGTTGGAAATAAGAAAACATGGGAAAAGGGACTAAAAGGAAATTATATGAATATAATTGAATAAATTAAATTTGATATAAATTTTTTTTAAAAATAATCTGATATATACCAAAATAATAAACTTAATTTCTAACATTCTTTATAAGATATAATAAATAAATAAAAATAGTTGTGTAAATTCATGTTAGGGATAATGCTTGAAACAATAATTGATAAACCATTATGGAATGACAGTATTTTGATAAATAATCTAAATATCACGTCAAATTAAGAAATTATTTCAAAAAAATGCATTATTTATACCCAGACCCCGAAATTTATAATTGTTACTCAACATTAGGAGTCTCTTTTTTAACTTGTGTTTGGTAAGTGCAAGTAACTTGAGCATGGGAGAATGTCGTTTCTTTTTGATGATAACAGTTAATCCCTTAGGCGGTTGTCGTTTCACTTGGAAATGGAATGTTTTGATTAATGGGATATTTATATCATATTTGTCAGATATTGAACAAAGTCAAAACGTAATAAATTGTGGTTATAATTATAATCGCCGATCAGCTGATGGCGAATTTCTCCAGCGGAATGTTTTCAGTCATCCAGCCGAAAAGCAACTTTTCTCTCAAGTCCTTTTCTGAAAAAATAAGAAAAACTCGAAACAGTTACATAGAAAAATAGCATTTTTAGGTTATATTTTCTAAAGTTATAGCACTTCAAATTTATTTTAAATTCTTTATTATTATCTTACCCTTTTTTAATTATTTGATTTATGCAGTATCCTTTGTTTAATAAGAAAATGGACCAGATTTTCTAGGATCAAACTTAGAGGAAGGAATAAAAAAAAAAGAAATAAAAGAGAAAAGAGAGGATCAAAAAATAAAAATAAAATACAAGAGCCAGATTCCAAATGCATAAATACAAATTTAAAAGATATATTTCCTATTCTCAAAGAATGGGAGGTAGGAGGATTCATCAAGAAATATCTCTCATTTTTATTATAAATACGATACGTTTGACAAAACAAATTTACATTGAATTTCAACATTCATTAATCAATATCGATCAACAACTTTGATCAACTAACATAGCGTATAAATATACAAATTTACATCTACAAATTATAATATATATATATACATATATAACATAATTTTCTATTTTATTGATATTATTGTTGAACAATTCATGGTTTATAAGTACAATAGATTGATACTTGCTATGAGTATCTAAAATGAATTCCAACTCATCCATAAAATTTATATAATTATGATAAATACTTATATTCAATTAACAAACATTGAATATGATGAAGCATCCCTTGTAGTTAAGAAACATTAAGAAACTTCCAACATCAGTATTTATAACTTGATAAAATGTATTTTAGTAAAACACACTAATAATGACTAATGAGCTATTTTCTTCAAAATGAAAGGAAGTACCAATCATAAGACAGATTATTCAGCCATAACATAGAGGCGAGGAGTCTCCCGTTCATATGGAAGAAATTATGTCGAGCCACATCTTCGTCAAGGAAAAGGCCTGAGATCCACGTGAACATTTTACTTGACCACCATTCATTTATGTAGGACCCACTTTAGTCATTCTAATATATCCTACTTCCACCACACTCCCATTTCTAACATAAATATATAGACATTCCATTACAACAATAAGATGTGCTCATGGTGACTACATCCCAATATCATGTTATTACGCTACCCTAACGTTCAGGGCTACTTAAAAGTACGCTACCCCTAATGTTCAAGGCTATTAAAACTCGAGCCAACTCAGAATTGTGAAAACTTGTCCAAGTAAATATGATAATCAAATAACCAGTAACCATTTTTTTGGCTCCTAATCGACATATACAGTCACTTCTATTGCTATATCATGATAGAGATCGCATGCCCTGGTGGTCTTACCTGGCGAGCATCAATATCAAAGTGGCTTTTATGACAGGTTGATGTTATATGGTACGATCCAAATCAGCGATGAACCCTCAAGAATGCCAAGGATATGATAGCTCCGTATGAACATTACCTTCAAAGACAATGAAGATACTCCAAAGGGAAGGAACTTCATCAATTCACCAAGGAAAAGCCAATAATCCGTTTGAATAAACAATAGGAAACTTTCTCATACATTACAAGGTACGCCTATTTGTTGAGCAGCCTAAAACAACCCAGTAAGCCATCACATTTGATGCCTTGATTGCTGCAAACATCTTGAAAAAAAGAAAAGAAAACGAGGAAAGAAATGTAGAGAAAGGGGAGAAAAGAAAATGCAGTAGGAGGCCAAAAGGGGCGAAAAGAATGATTTACAAATAGTTTGAGGGGACACAAACCTCAGAAAAATAACAAAATGGCAAGAAAAAATAAGATATCCCGACTCTAATCTAGCCATCGAGTAACTCCATCATCCTCCCCAACAGCAGCCAGAATCTCAATGCGTACATCCAAAACAGCCTGCAGTTTTTTGCAATCAAGGAAGGCGTCTCAAAAGAGAGAAACAAGAGGGAAAATGCCCTCTTTTGAATATGATCATGAATTAAATGATTCAATGAAGGTAGGCAAATTTCTCTTGCACTGTCCCATCATGTTAACGTTAACATGCGCAAACAACATGAAAGAACAGTTCAAAGTACTCGTAATATTCTTGATAGCTTTGTTAATCAATCCTCAAGAGTTCCATGCACAGGATTTGCATGTAGCAGATAATGAAAAAGGGAAAATATTGTGCTTACCAAAGGATTTCTGCAGTTAACCAGCCGGCATTCCTCCAATGAACCTTCCAACGTCCAACTCTCCCACACATCAAAACTGTGACTAGCAAATACAAATTCCATTCTTCTGTTAATCTGCAAATTCAAGAAGGAAAAATCTATAGTAATTCCATAAACTTTTCAAATTGAAATTATTTCCTATGGCAATAACAGTAAACCGAGCAAGTTCTGATCTCACAGGAACTGCCTATTATCAACAAAAATGAGTTACCTGCAGTAACTTTCCACCAGCAGCAAAAGAGCGCAATCCAATGGTATCCTGAGAAAACGAATCCATATGAAGACTTAATTCTACAAAATAATGTGTGAATTACAGGATGTAAACATTGAAAAACTATCTGCCAGGCAAACCTTGCTTCTGAAGACAACGAGGAACTGAGCTGCAGGATCTCTTTTTGTTACATTTGACATGGCATCTAGGAACCATCCACCACCTTTCACTCTCTGTCTTGATACATGAAGTGCAGGCTGATCTCTTGCATATAAAGCAATAACATACCCATCTTTCAGCAGTTCAACGGACCTTCCAGTGAGCTTCTTGCTTGATGTTAGAAGCTGGTCAGAAGCTGATTCTTGCATTAATTCTATTGGTGTTTTCCTGCTTCTTGAATTTTCAGGGGACGCAAACTGGGAACTGGAACTTAATACTTGATCCGTACCACTCATAGCAGCATCATCATCTCGATGTGAAATGCTTTCTTTCTCTAATTGAGAATGGTCATCTGGTTTCTGTGTGGACTTTTGACGACCATGTCTCTTCTTTGCTTTCTTACCTAATCTGCTACGTCTTCCCTCAGACCTTACAGCTGTTGTTTGAGACAAGCCAGAACCCTGAGCCTGACTTGAGGATTCAACTGATTGGCTAATACCTTTGGTGTGGGAGCTTTCTGGACTTGCCTGAACATCATCTGTCAAGTGCTCACTAACAGAAGCTTGCAGAGCACTTTCTCTGTCTTGTTTGTGGAACAGTTTATTTTCATCACCAATTTCACTTTCTTCCTCTTCATCAGAAATGACATCCTTTGGTATAACCCCATCGAAGAAGAAAGATTGCAATATAGAGATGGCCTTATCCCTTATCTCCATCCAAACTTCTTCGCTGTAATCGGCACTCCGAGGAAGTATCAATACATTTGGCATTTCTTTTACCTGGAGCAAAGATTAATAAGGAAAATCAGTCAGATTATAACATACGGTATCCAGAATTTAATACAATAAAGTGACCAACCCAACTAAACTCAACTAAGCCTAATTCCAGATGTTATAATGGTACACCATTATGGTAATACCAAATTTAAGGCGAACATCAACCTAACTGATGAGGTATGATTCCTGTAGCACAGCTAAAAGGCCTACTAGCTTCTGTGTAAAGGCCAGCAGGAAACTGAATGACATCAAAAACTTAAAATGAGCTTTCTTCTAAAAGCCATTGTCAAGAATTGCAAAAGACACTGTTTAAAAAATTATCATAAAAGCTGGCAAATCAAGATTGAAAAAGGAGCTATTTGATTTGTGGCTAACATTTTTAAGATTTTGCTATTTATAAGCATAAGGGATAGCTTAATTAGACTGCTAAAAGTCAATTTTATTTATAATATAAAATGTTATCTAGAACATAATTTAGAGCTGACCACTAGCATCTTGTAGTAATAACCAGCACAATTAAGATTCATACAACAAATGCAGCATTGATAGACATGATTCCTATATAGTCTCCTCGTATGATGGAATAACTAGTGCATGCACATCAACCAACAGGAAGAGTATCAAGATTCCCAATGCTGGAAATCTATAATTTTCTAAAGGAATAATGCATCCAACTCCATGAACGTGAAATATACCCATGCTTCCATCCACTGCGGTCCTTCAGCACCATCCAAAGCACATCCAGCTAAGGTCCCATCAATCAAAAGTTGCTTCAAAGCACAGTCATCCAGCAGCTGACTGCTACCCGTATTCACAAGAAATGCCCCTGTATAAAATAATTTTTTTAAAAAAAAATGATGAAGAGTTTCTCGAATGAAATAAAAAAGAAGATCGCACCAATTTATGCAGAATTCTCAAAAGATCAAACGACGGGCATAAAATATACCAGGCTTAATATGCTGCAAACATTCTGCATTGATAATCTGAACCGTTTCGTTTGTTAATGCACAGTGAAGTGATATCAAATCACTAGCAGCTAGTAGATCATTTAGTGTGTCCATTCTCCGAGCTGCAGGTGGAAATCTCAGAGAAGTCCTGCTTATCTTTTCTTTCCCCTGGGTGAACACGAGCAAATTGCAGGAAACAAGTTACTAGAGAGAACTAGCAACATCAAAAGCAAGTCTCCATGAAAATTGGAAGGCACGCAAAAGATATAATAATTCACATCTAATACAGCATTCATACAAGACAAATTTGTAAATATTGCTACAGTTGCTGGTAAATTAGGTTATTGAAGAAATCAAATTACTCCAGATTGTGAAATGCTATACCTCGTATACATCAAAATAAAGTACACTCATCTTGAAAGCCAAGCTTCTAGAAGCCAAGGCCGTAGCCGATGCAGATCTACCAACGATCCCTAAGACCAGACCTCTGCACCTCCTCATTCCTCTACATAAGGGCTGAACGGAGCCTAGCCAGCCTGAAGCTGAGAGCGCATGGCGAGATAGCAAATGCGTTCTCCGAAGCAAGCCGAGGAACAAAGCCATCACCGTATCTGCGATTTCCTCAGCTCGACAGGCATCCACATGGACAAGTCGGAGCCCTAGATCGGCAGCGAGAGCAGAGTCGACAGTACGGTCAGCTGAACCAAGGCACAAGATGAGCTGGCAAGGACGCAGGCGGCGTTGAGCTGCTCGAGGGAGGTAAGCAAGAGAGTGAAGAAGAACGGCAGCAGCAGATTCAATTTTGCCATCAGCTAAACGAGCAAGAGGCACGTGTTCGACGAGTGCTACTCCGGCTAAGGAATCTTGCTCGATGGCACAATCTTCGATGCAGTTAAGAGACACGGCTAAAGGGAGTGGTTGAGAAGAGACATGTCGGTGAGACATTGTAGTTGAAGATCTGATATTAGCGGTTGCCATTATGTGCCGGTTATCGAATGGCCACAGCAGTGGTGGTGGTGGTGGCGGTGGTTAGGGTTTAACGATGTAAATTTGGGCATTTCTATGGCCTTTTTTAGTGAGATTTTCCTTTATGAACTGATACTATACTGCGTTGATTTAACAGTTGGGCTAACCTGAGGTTCGACTCCAACCCCGTTTTTACTTTTTCGTTAAATCTGTTTTCCAACTCTGAATTTCCAATAATGCCCTTGTCACTTTTGTTAAATACCGCATCACCACACGGTATTATATTCGAATTTTTAAGGGTATAAACCATTTTGTTGCTCGCAAAGCTAAAACTTTAATCATGATTGTAATTTTCTTTTCTATAATATAATTAAAAAAAATTTTAATTTTATTTTCATTTATAAAAATACCTAAATTATTTAATATCTTTAAAAACACATTAATGCATCATTACAAACTTATTGTTTGTATCTTTATTTTAATCTAATTAAAATGTATTTTTAATTTTATTTATCATTAAATATTAGTTACATTCAAAAATTAGTTAATTATTGATAATAAATTATCAAAAGAATTATAGTACCAAATAACAACAAAAACATATAGAAAATTTCCATTTGACTTTAGATTAAATTGATTTATATTGATTAATGATATGTTATGGTCCTCTAAAGGCAAAATAAAATCACAATAATGAGAATAAAAAATAATTAAGAAAATACAAAAAAAGTAAAAAAAATAACATAAAAAATGGTTCAATCTTGAATAAATTATTTAATTACATCAAAAATCATTTGCTAATGTTTTTCTAAAATTTACATAAAACTTCTACTCAAGAAATTGAATATTAAAAAAAATCTCAAAAATTATTTACCATCAAGAATTTTAAAAATGTAAAATTCAAATTATCAAATGAAAGCAATTTATAAATTTAATGATTGATTTATATTTTTTTAAACTTAAAAGATGTTAAAAGTCCATTAAACATTAATCTATCTATTTTTTTTTCTATTAGATTATGATAAGGGTACTAGTAGTAATCAGTTTTATTATAAGAAAGCTAAAACTTTTAAACATAATCAAACTTAATGTTTTAAACTTTAAATATTTATGTTATGTTCCCTAAGATGTATTATGATGTAACATAATTAATTGCATAATATAATTAAATATATAATGTAATATAATTATTAATCTATTATAATATTTGAATAATAATTATAAATAAAATAAAATATAATCAATATATTATTTTAAATTTTTTAATTTTTAATTTTTCATTATAAGTTCTTGTTGTGGTTTTAAATCTTAGGTTTCCAATTTCATATTTTGATATTTAGTTCATCAATTATAATATTCAGACCATTATCTTAAATCATAATATATTAATATTCAGTGTACATTTTGATGTCTAGTTATGAATCTCATGTTTTAATTAATTTAATTTAATTTTTATGATTTATTAATGATTAATTAATTATTTGTTAATAAAATAATTTTAATATAATTGTAATGATAAATACATGAAATTGATGTGTAATTAATAACACATTATGAATTTTAAAAAGAAAGCTTATCCAGATTCATAATAAAAGAAAATGGGTTAATTATGCATATACGATATTTATTCAAACTATTTCTAAAAATACGGGATGCTAAAAACTATTTGTAAAACTGACTTTTTAACTTTCTTTTCTTTTTCAAAATTATTCTTTAATTTTTTTATTTTTTAAAATACCATTTTTTATTTTTTTATTTTTTAGTTTTTTATTTTTTTATTATATAATACATTATTTTTTTATAAGAATGTGTTTTGAAATTAAAAATTGTTAAAATATAAAAGATATATTATTTTAAATTAATATTAAAAAATAATAATTTATAATTTTAGTATCAAATACTCAAAATATATATATCAAATACTTAATATATACTAAAATTGTATTTTTTTAAGCATTTATTAAGTATAATATACACATATCATATCATTTTTTGTAATTTTCCAAAAAATCTATATTTTTGAAAATAATTTTTTTAATTTCATATTTTTGTAAAAAACCATATTTATGTATTTCTGCAATTTTTCAAAGTTTTTTTTTTGAATAAAAAGCTAAAAAAAGAGAGATAGCATTTCTTAGGATGGCCATTATCACAGATATAGATTTCGGTCTTTAATAAGGACCTGTGTGACACTCATGTAACACATTTCCTACACAAACCAACCTTCAAAACCCATAAATGATCAATTTATAATCAAACCAAGCCTCACATATAAGCATCATGAACCTTACTATACCGATTAGAAGAGCATAATGAGCTCTTCAGGTAGTACGAACTGTTGAAACTCTTTTTAAGAGTTATTTCAAAAGATAAAGAATTTGACATCTCTTTCTTACAACTTCAAAATTGGGTTTAAATATGTTTGTCATGTCTTTTGCCTACGTAGACATGCTCCCGTAGAATGACTATTAACTTTCTTTTCTAGAAAGTCAATAAACATCCTACAAGAGATACATAAAAATTTTTATTTTATTTTATTTTTTACTTATTATGTTTATGCGCCATTTTAAGTTTTGCGGAAGGGTTGTCCTAATTAACATTCTTACATTTACTGCCTTTATCATTAATTTAAATTATGTAATAAATTTAATTAAAAACTTTGAACTATTCCAAGTCCTTGTATTCAGAGAAACTCCTGCTGAATTGGTGCTTTGGAGATCCATGCTCGCCTCCCATTTTTTAACATACGTTCATCAAATGACGAACGCTGAGTATAAAACTCAGTGATGCTTTAACACATAACATGTAAATATGTAATTATTCATGTAACATATGTCATAAGAAAATATAATCATTTATATCGCATATATGAATATAGGTCATGTAAACCATAGCATTATCCTAAAAGCATTGCCATATATTTATTGAGAATCTTACTTCTAAATACTTTCAAAGTATATCCATATTTATTTGATTCTCTAATATTTTCATATCATAGTTCGTTTCATGTCATTATTATGACTAGTTTATTTTCATGTCACATATACTATCTCTTAATGTCACACCCAGCCCATACCCAGGCAGACATGCTCCCACGACACAGACAGTGACCCTCTAATAGAACCAATACCTGTGACGTCAGGGATACATCGTATAGACGTCATATGGGGACCTGCTCTAGCCTAATGGTGGTTGTGCTGCGGAAACAACGTGATGTACATACATTCTATACCCGGGATCATTATCATTCATGCACTCAAATTAAACATAAACATCAATAAAAACAGGCAACCATATTTCATTA
>CANYBF010203884.1:0-13571 GCA_948192965.1 Dalechampia spathulata
GTTCAAGCCATAGAACATATTCGATCGAGTATGAAGATACCCTCAGCCTCCAAAACATATCCTAAGGCCAAAAAACATATGCACACGCACCAAAAGCATATGCACACGTCCAAAGGGTCCCCTAGGATGGTCGAAGTTGGCCCAGAATGGCCCAGAAAGCCCTGAATCAACCCGGATTGGCCTAAGACTAACCCGAACTGGCCCAGAAACATCCCGGATCGATCTGGTTCAAGCCGGTCCAAAATTAGGGTGCGACAGTGACAGAATTGTAGCAAAATAGCAACAGAATCTATAGCAAAATGGTGATGGAATCTGTAGCAAAGTGGTGATAGAATCTGTAATAAAATAGCTATGAAAATAGCGACGAACATTTTATAGAGAATTTGCTATAGAATTAGTGACAATAGGTGTAGCAAAATTGCTACGAATATCACGACAACAGTTCTATAGAGAGATTGCTACAGATATTGTGATAGCTGTTCGGTAGCTAAATTGCTACAGATATCATGACAACAGTTTTGTAGAGAAATTGCTACGACAGCAGTTCTGTAGCAAAATTGCTACGAATATCGTGACAGCGATTCTGTAGCAAAATTGCTACGGATATCGTGACAACAATTCTGTAGCTAAATTGTTATAGATATTGCGACAGAACTTATTCTATCATTAATTTCAAAGCTATATTTGTCGTCAGTTTTAGCGACAAATCATATAGCTATGAAATATTTTCCACAACTATTTTCGTCATCATTTCGTTTAGCTACAGATTTATTTTGTCACGAATCCAAAATTTTTTTGTAGTGTAAAGCTGTATTTGATAAATGAATCAAGTTGTTACAAGATTTGATATTGAAATAGGTCAAACTATTATCAAATTAATTAATATATTTTATTGTAAATATTAACTATTTTTGCAATGATATAATTATTTCATTAAGATTTACATCTTGTATTTGATTTTGAATGAAATTTAAAATATAAAATTTTAAAATAATTCTGTATATATAATGCACGAATACATGATAAAGTTTTAATTCTGGTTCATATTAAATGACTTAGTTTGCGGTAGTAAAGGCATGAAGAAGCAAGTCTTGTTTTATACCAAAAATTTCCTTTCCGTTGGAGTTATTAGCTGGCCATATTAACACTTTCCACATGTGACAAGTGCTAATTAATCAATTATAATTTAAATATATTTAAATAACTAAATAATTTCCACTCGCTCTATGAATATTATTTCTACATTTTACTGTGTCTTTCATAACTAGTTGGTATTACCGAATTTTATGTCACACTGTTTGACAGCTAATACATTTGTCGGAAACTGCTGGGAAACATGTCAGGGTCTGTTCTTCATTAATTAATGAAAGGAAAGAAGGTCTAGATCGGCCTAATCTTTGGCTGACTTGACTAAAATAATAATAAAATTAGCATTAAGTGGGTTTATTATTAAATGGTTAAAATAGTTATTTATAAAAATGAAATTAAAATCTAATGGGATGTATTAAGAAATATAACGTAATGATAATTATATTATATTTTTAATTATATTATTTAGATAGTTAAAATTTTTTTAATCTAATATATTCATGAATATTTAAGTAATCAAATATACATAAATTAATATATTATTAATTATATCAATTTTTATGTATTCATCATTATATTTCTTCATTATCATATTAAAATTAAATCATATTAATTGAAACATTAATTTCATAATTCAACATTAAAATATAAAATAAATATTAAAAAACTTTTGAAATAATAATATAAATGAATTAAACATCAAAATTAAAATCAAAATTTAAAATATTAAAATTGAAATCTAAGATTTAACATCAATTTTTAATAAATAATTTAGAATTTTATTAATTTTTATATAATTTAAAATAATATTTGATTATATTACATTTTATTTATAATTATTATTTAAATATTATAATAAAATGATAATTATATCACATTACATAATTAGTTATATTCCGTGTTAGTATGAAGTCAGGCCTAACAAGCTAATTTGGGATTTAAGTCTCCCAAGGTCATTCCATATCAAGGCTAAGGTCATTTCATGTCAAGGCTCTCACTTGCATTCCTGAGGCCCACGTAATTTATTGATTATTACCTATTTATTAGAAAATTGATATGATAAGACGGAAATTCTTGCCATTCAAATTAGTTTTTATTTTCTAGTAGAGTTGTTTTACCTTTTCCGGGGGCTATTCACATAAATATCTAATTTTTTTATTTTTAATTTTTAAAAATAATATAATTTTTTATTTTTTTCTTTCAATTCTTTCATTTGTTTTATAAAAATACTATTTTGTCTTAAGATTTGAATTTCTCTTCTATATTATCTTTAAATTTCAATTTCTTTTCTGTTTTTAATATTATTTTATTCTTCAATTTCAATTTTTCTTTTATTTTTTTTTCTTATCATCCTCTCCCATTTTAAATTTAGGACTATTTATTCAATACAAATATATGTAATATATTTTATTTTTTAGTTTTTAGTTTTTTGTAAATTAGATTTAATTTAATTAATTTGTTTACTAATTTTTTATTTATGAAATAATAACATGGTATTATTATTATTACTATTCAAACAATATTTATGCCTTACAATTTTACTTCATGTGATCTTTTCATTTTCATTTTCAATAATAATAATAATGCAAATCACAGTATAATAATAATAATAATAATAATAATAATAATAATAATAATAATATACATGTAAAATATATTTATCCGATACATCTTCTTGAGATTTACTTAAATTTTAAAATAAATGATTAATTAATAATCTAGTATAACTTGAATATCCATGGAATGACAATTTTAATTAAATAAAAAAATTAAAGAAATAATATATTACCTGTTCTATCAAAATGTTTAAATATTTAACATATAGTTTATTGATAAAAATTCAATTTTTTCAATCATTAAGTATTTAGCAATTAAATAATGAAGAATGTTTAAATTTTTTATAAAAAATAAAATGTAATTTCTATTTTTATATAGATTTTATTACATTAGAAGTTATTGTTCAAGATTTATCTGGTTGTTTTTTATTTGTTATTCATCTTTTTTTCTTTTTTTAGATCTTTTCATTAAGTTTTAATTGTAATTTTCTTTCTTTTTTCTTTTCAAATCAAAATTAAATGATAAAGAGAAAAAAAAGGAAAAAGAATGATGATGCATAAAGTTATTACTTTAATTTAAAAATGAGCTGTTGAATACTAGAATAAAAGAAAAAATTGAAAAAAATGGAATAAACTATTATTGATTCATAGAACTTAAGAGTAAAAAAAATTTAAAAAAATATGTAAATTATTTTTCTAGTATATATTTCAATGAGTTTTTAAGATTAATATTTACTTTTTCTTATAATATAAATTTGAAGATCCTATGTTATTTTTGTAAAAAAGGTAGAAAATAATAGGCATAAAGTTTTTCATTAAAATAAGATTCCAATAAAAATCTCAAGTTTTTTTATGAATATATAAATTTTGTGTAATATAATTTTAATAATATTTTAAAAATCTTATTATATGATTTTTCATTTACTTAATTTTTACTTTTCCAACATTTATTAGTATTTATTCAACGATATGAATTAAATATAAAAAAATAAAAAGGATAAAATCTGATAGTTATTATACATTGTAAATAATTTACAATATTTTGAAGTTATAAGTTTTCTTGAATAGATATATAAATTTTCTTTAGAATATATCTTCTCATCAGATTTTGAAAATCTCATGATATGAGTTTGTAATAATTTTTGTAAAAGCAAAAGCAGGATTTAAGATTGATTGCTTGAAAAACAACATGTTCGACAATCGATTTTGTAAAAAGTATTGTTCAGGATCATTAATTACAGTTTTTAAAATTTGGTGATGTATCATCAGTTTAAATTAACTTAATCAAATCTTAAATGAACCTAATAAATATATATATTAAAATAAATAAGTTAATATTTTATTTAAATAAAATCAAATAATTGTTAATAAAACTACAATATTTCATGAATAGTTTTGATTTTATATTATAATTAAACTAAAAATTATACATCTAATATTAAATTATTTCTATATAAACTAAGAAGTCAGCTCATGGGTTTAAATTAGTTAAATATTATCTAGCTTGAGCTTAATCTATTTATTAAATACATTGCTAAATAAACGTGAATGAACTTTAATCAAATCAAAATCTAAGTAGTTCATGAACAATTCAGTTCTTCTACACTTCTATTTGAGGTTCTATTTGAGGATGTATAGAAGAACCCTATATTGCATTTGCGTGGAAGAGTTTAGGAGGGATGATATATTGCATTTGCGTGGAAGAGTTCAGAAGGGATGATATTCTGTAAGAGGACATGTATTTTAGTATATGTGGAATTAGAGGATGACTTTTTATACAAATACAAGAAAAGTAAAAATATTTATAAAAATATTGATTTTTCAAAAATATCATCAAAAAAAATATCACATACTTATAGATAGATATTTAAAGGAGGATAAGAGAAAATATAAATCCTAAAATTATATTTTTATGTAATTGTATATAAAACTAATTTTTATTTAAAAGAATTCTATTTAAAGTCAAATATAAATACTAATTTTTACCTATCTAAAAAAATTAATTAGTAATAATATTAATTTATAAAAATTAAATTTTATCTAATTTTATATAAAATATTCATATTTTTAAATTGTAAAACTAATTTTTTTATCTAATTTCATATAAAACAAAATAAATGACTACTTTTCATTATATAAACTTATTTTATTTTATTTGATTATCTAATAGTAATAGTTTTAATTTATAACAATTAATTTTCATCTAAGAATTTTATTTAAAATTAAATATAAATATGAATTAATATATCTTGTAACATTTTAATTATTAAAATCAATTTTCATTATTTAATTTTATATAAAAAATACAAAAATAATTAGTTTTGAGGAAATAAAATTTTATTAAAATTAATTTTATTTTATTTTAATTATCTAAAAATAATAGTTTTAATTTATAACAATGAAATTCTATAATAAAATTATATAAAGAAAAATAATACTTATTATTATTTTAAAATTATATAAAGAAAAATAATACTTATTATTATTTTAAAATTATATAAAGAAAAATAATACTTATTATTATTTTAAAAAAATTAAGTATTTATTAAAGTTATAAAATATCTCAAATTATTAGTATGTAACTTAACCTTTTCAAACTTATATTGTAAAAGTTAAGTAAAGTAAAATGATTGAGTCCACCTCACTTAGATTTTTAATTAATATTATAAAAGGAAATGAGAATAAGTAAAATAATTATTTTATCATTCCCTCTAAATTTATTAAAATAAAATTTTATTTTATTTTATTTTAATTATCTAATAGTAATAATTTTAATTTATAATAATTAATTTAAGAATTCTATTCAAAATCAAATATAAATCCAAATTATTTTTATCATCTAATGATTTAATTTATTAAATTAATTTTTATTATCAAATTTTATATAAAAATAATACTTAAATGTTTAGTTTAAGAAAATATAACTTTATTACATAATCTAAATTTGTGAAAACTAATTTTATTTTATTTTATTTTATTTTAATAATTTAACAGTAATAATTTTGAATTATAACAACTAAATTTTATAATAAAATTATATAAAGAAAAATATTAGTTATGATTATTTTTTAAAATATGACATATTTATTAAAGTTATAAAATATCTTATATTATCAATATATGATTTAACTTTTTTAAAATTACATTATTAAAGTCAAGTAAGGCAAATGGATCAAGTATATCTCTTGGATTTTTAACTAATATTATAAGAAGAAAAGTGAATAAGTAAAATGATGGTTTTATTATTTCTTTTAAATTTATTAAAATTAATTTAAATTTTATTTTAATTATCTAATAGTAATAATTTTAATTTATAACAACTAATCTAAGAATTCTATTTAAAATTAAATATAAATATAATTTATTTTTATTATCTAATAGTTTAATTTGTTAAAATTAATTTTTATTATCAAATTTTATATAAAAAACACATAAATCACTAATTTTAAGAAAATTAAATTTCATTAAAAATTTTAAATTTGTTAAAATTAATTTTATTTTATTTTGATAACCAAATAATAATAGTTTTTAAAAAATATTATTTATGATTTTTTAAAAATTATATAAAATATCTTACATATGATTTAACATTTTCAAATTTACACTATAAAAAATAAAATAAGGTAAATTGATGAAACATACTTGCTTGAATTTGTAACAAATATTATGAGAGACAAAGAAAATAAACGAAATGATGATTTTATCATTTTTTTTAAATTTATCAAAACCAATTTTAATTTTATTATAATTATCTTATAGCAATAATTTATAATGACTAATATAAGAATTATATTTAAAATCAAATATAAATAAGAAATATTTTTATTATCTAATAGTTTAAGTCATTAAAATTAATTTTCATTATTATAATTATATATATATATAAATCAATACATAAATGATTAATTTCATGAAATAAAATTTTATTAAAAAATTTAAATTTGTTAAAAATAATTTTATTTTATTTTAGTCATGTGATAGTAATAGTTTTAGTTTATAATAATTAATGTTCATAATAAAATTATATAAAGAAAATACTATTTATAATTTTTTCAAAAATATGTGGTCTTTATTAGAGTTATTAAAATATCTTACATTGTTAACATATGACTTAGCTTTTTTAAACTCATACTATAAAAGTCAAATAAAATAGTTTGATGGAACATACTTTTAAAATAGAATTTTAAATGATATATATAATAATAAAATTATATATTATAATAGAATTTATTAAAATTAAAATTATGTGTTACAATGAATTTTTAATTGTATATATAATAATAATAATAATTTTTTAGTATTAAAAAATATTATACAAAATAACATAAATAATGAATCAAATAATTAATACTAACATAGAATGCACGTGATGTAATTCGAATAGTATCTAAAAATATGAAAAAGGTATTTATTACATTTTAGATGAATTTAATAATAAAAACTTGACTAGGAATTTGAAATCCCCAAGTAAATGACAATAACACAACTAAATAAGAATTAGAGAGAAAGTCAAAAGTATAACATAAGAAATTTATAATGGTTTGACAAACTAATATCTACATTCACTTACGCAAGCAACCCACTTGAGTTTCCACCAATAGCTACTTAGTGTTTTCTCATTGTTCACACTAAAACCCTTACAAAGTGTTTTCCCGAGGCTCATGCACAACCTTCACTTAATCTCAATTCATTTTTATCTCTTAAAATATAACCTAAAAGAAAAATAATGATTGAAAACACAGAAACCCTTTTCAAGAGATTTACAAATCAAAAATTTAAGAAATACATAAATTAACCAATAAATGAACTCAAGAAGGAAAAATAATCAATTGATGATCAAAGTTTGAATTCTTACATTCAATAAGATTAATCCACATTAATATAAATTTTTTCTAGCTCAAATGACCATTATAGGAACATTTAATGCAAAAAGAATTGTTTAGAACATTTAAAACAATACAAAAGAGTTGTTTGCAACAGGCGTATGACCATATGTATAGGTGGTACGATCGTACCACAACTTAAACTAGTTTGGGCACCAGTTGAGCAACAACATCTGTATAGTCATATGGTCCAATGGTATGCCCATACCAAACATACTGTCCAATCTAGAAAAATCATATTTTTGGCTCTTCTTAAGCCATGACAAGTTTTGGACCCCCCAATCATACTGGAAATCAAATTTAACATTTAAAAATACTTCATTAATAATATAAACATAATTGTTAACATTAAAATTAAGATTAAGAATCCTAGGATCCAACAATCTTCCCTTTTTTAATGTTGACAAACCCCAAATGACTTTTTAATCAAAATTAGCTCCCTTTAATAACTTGTAACCTTGTAATTCATACTCCTCATTAAATCATGCATTACCCACAATGCAAGAGGAGTAATCAATGAGTATAGTTTGATTAAACATAGCCAAAAACATCAACAAATACATATTTTTTCATTAAATACATTTTCTCACATGAAAATATCAATAACACCATTAAAATCAAAATTTAAAAATATATGAAAAAGTCATTACACCATACTACTCTGCCTTTGGCTGCATTAAAAAGAAAATAAATCAAACTTAATTCATTGAAGTATGTGAAATAAATGATACTAATTTAAAAATTCAAATATGTATGTCTTAATGCATATCAATTAACACATTAAGGTGTTTTTGAAATCAATGTTCAAATATTTAATTCAAACAATTGGAGTAAAACAAAAATCAAGTTCAAGATATAATCAATGTTGAATATATCAAAATAATTAACATCAACCAATTTCACTTAATTTCAACAAGTGCAAACATAATCAATACACATGATGTCAATATACATGACAATCAATGAATACAACATAATAAACCATAAAACTTCAAAACTCCCCCTAAAAGTTTGAATAGCCTCATTCCTTCATTCTTCATTCCACCAATGCAAAGAGGCTTCCTTTGATCTTGTGCCTTGAATATCCACACCTTATCACTACTTGTGGACTTCAAGCATACTTACAAAAAAATTTTAATTTACTTTTGGTATCCAAATGTATTTGGATCTATAAAGTTTAACTTCATATGAGTCATTTGAAATAAATCTTCAATGACTTAACCTTATAAAACATTTATAATTAAAATGATCAAACTTACCATAATAATGATAAATTGACAATGACCATGGAAAGGTTTTGAAAATCTATTCCTTATGTCATTCAAATACAAATTTATTTTCATGAATTTTGTATTGGCATATTTTACCCAACAATCATTTATAACATATTCAAAATTTTCATAATAAAAACATGTTTCATAAAATGATTTTCTACATGTGGATATGTTTGTTCCATGCTTTCTAGAATCATGAAGTTTTTTTGGAACAAGCATTTGAACCTCTAGATGCTTATAACTTTTATATATGAAAGCATGATCAATTATAAGCCTATTTGTCTTACCATTCTTCCTATGTCCCTTATGTATGTGAGGTTGTAATTTAAAAGCTTTTGATGCCATGAGTCTAGGTGTCGAAGACTTTTAACCTTAATAAATATGGTTTTAGTAGATGTAAGTGATGAGGTTGATGCATGATCAAAACCTAAACCATTGTGAGCGTCGATTTCTGCTGGGGCCTAGAGCGAGGCTTGCGAAAGTCACGGACCGAGGACCGAACTTGGAGCGAAAGCACAGTCTTCCTAAGGGGTTCCCTTAGGGAATGATACAGACTTGAAAGAGTCACAAGGGAGTCACCACTGGATGGTTCCGGATTGGTCCAACCGTCCCATAGCATGAGTGCTAGTTAAACCCTTCAGAGATTGGGTTCGAGTGATGGAGATCTATTCTATGAGTTTCCAAAATCAATTTTACCATTATAGTTGAGTTTAATTATCCTAAGCAGGCAAGCATGTGAGCGTAATTGTAAGCACATAGCATGACGTGTTAATTGGTGTTGCAAGGTTGCACATAAAATGACATATAAAGCTATATGACATTTAAATGGCATGGCATATGCATGACATACAAAATAGCGGTAAAGTAGCATGGCATATGTATTACATGTGAGTGTGAATGACATATCATATGCATGACATGGCAACCTAAGATGATATGTAAGCACATAATATGGCAAATAGCGTATAGTGTTATACGTTAATGTTTTGACTTATTTTAGCATTTAGCGTATGCAAGACGTATACATGGTTGTATGAATGTGTGACATGGCATATGCATGACATGTGAAATGATGTGTGACATGTCATATGCATGATATGTGAAATGAATAACATATCATATGCATGATAAGCGAATAATGTATGACATGGCATAGGCATGACATGTTACATGGATGACATATTAAATGCGTGGCATATAAAACATATCATATGTATGACATGTGGCATGGATGACGTACCATATGCATGGTATGTAGGTTGTATGACATATCATATGCATGATAACATGACATATGTATGGCATGTGAAATGATGTATAGTATGGTATATGCATGGCATGTATAGTAGAATGTGCTTGTGTCATGTGACATGGGATGTGAAATGATGTATATCATGACATATGCATGACATGGCATAGTGTGTAGCATACCATATGCATGGCATGTTAAATGATGTATGGCATGGCATATGCATGACATGGCATAGTGTGTAGCATACCATATGCATGTCATGTTAAATGATGTATGTCATGGCATATGCATGACATGGCATAGTGGTGCATATGTGAATGTGTATTCAACATAATATGTGTATGGCATACGGTATGACATGCATTATGGCATATGACATGGCATGGCATCATGGTATAATGACATGTGATATGACATATATATGCATGGCAAGTTGCGCATATTTGAGTATTTGCGTATTGGATTGCATATTGGTGTATTTATATGTATATGCATACGAAAATACAGTATGCCATGGCATACAGTATACATGGCAGGCATAGTATTATGTGATTGTGTCATATGACATGACATGTGATATGATGACATATATTTAGGCAAATATAAATCATGCATGATCAAAAATAATAGCGGCTGGTGAAAGGGATCAAAGGAATTAGGGGATACACACGAGGTAATAGGGGAAATTATTAGAAAACAAATAATAATTCTATCCTATTACACAAATATCCTTGTATACATATTTTAGGACGTTAAGTAACATCCCCTCCTTCCCGGGTACCATTCCTCTTGATTTTGCATGATCCAAAATGCGCGAATGGATTAATATGCAAAATAAACAAATAAAATTCATTAGTGGCAAATGAATTTTTGATTTAATTGACTAGTCCAATGCAATTTAAAAGAATGAACCAAGAGTCAAAATCCATCAATTATTAGGCAATAATTGTAAGAATAAACACGAGCCGGATCGTGAAAATTCATTTTAATAAAAATTATTTTAAGCAAAAATTATTTTTATTTGATCATGGAAAATTAAATGGGAGGGCTAACATCACATCGAAATTATTGGAGAAATCCACTCGACCAAATAAAATCCAATCCTTTCAAAAACCGCATTTATACGATTAAAAATTGCATTTTATCGTAAGAATTAATTTTGAGGCCAAAATTAATTATTTTAAAATTATTTTATGACAATTCCAGAATACTTGAGCCATTGTAAGACTCAAATACCACTAGATATGTCAAAATACGGTCCAAAATATGGTTTTCTGGAAAAACGTGAACTATGTGCACCGCGCATCAGGCTATGTGTGCCACACATAGGCTGTGTATGGCGCACATAGATTAACATGTGGTGCACATAGTTGATGGATTTGTAAGAAAATTAAATCTGTCAGTACAGAAATGATCTACAGACAAAAATACACAAGTTTAATGAAGATAGTACCTCACTTTGAGCATGAATCGGCCTCTGGTTCGATAAACCAAACAATTAATTAAGCAATTAATTGAAATAATTAATTTTGAGGTTAAAATTAAATAGATCTGGACAATTTTTGATAGATCTAGAACCCCAAGTGCATGGAAAAGCTACTAGAGTTGTTGGAAAATTCAAAACCGAAGTGGTTCGGGTTAAAACTGGGTTTTTCTTTAAAAATCGGGATCTATGTGCGCCACACATAGGGATGTGTGGTGCACATAGATGTATATGTGGCGCACATAGTTTTGAAAATCGAAAGAAAATTGAAGATTTTCAAGCAAAAACCCTAGATCCGGCCCCGATTTAGGTAGATCAGACCCAAAACAGGGTTTTACTTGGTGAATTTGCATCCGACTCATGAAAAATAATTTTAAAGTTAAAATTATTTTAGATCTAGCATGTTTTAAGGCAGATCCAAGGCACCCAAGGCATGGAAAAGCCTTTAATAGCCTTGGATTGGCCAGATCGAGAAGAAAACTGGTGAAAACCGGGAGAAAAACAGGATTTTCTTTGGAAATTAGGGCCTATATGCGCTGCATATAGGCCTATGTGCGTCACACATGTGCTACATGTGGCACACATAGGACTATATGTGTAGCATATAGTCCCGAAAATTAAGCAAAACAGAAGGAAAATGAAGAAAAATAGGAAAATTACCTTATAGCAAGGGCTGTTCTTCCTTGATCTTGCTTCCTTACGTGTTTAGGGACCCTAAATAGTGCCAAATTGTCTCTAAATCCTAAGGATTTAATTAATTAAGTATTTAATTAATTTTTGTAGTGATTTTGGTAGAGTTTAGCCTTGCCTTTTAGCAATTTCGGGATCCCCTCAGATGAACCCCGAGCCCTATATTTATAGAGCAATTTTTGGGCATGGTAATTTTGTAATTTTCGCTCGGATTTGAAAAATTTTAAGACTATGTGTGCCACATATAAGGCTATGTGCGCAGCACATAGCCTATATACTGCGTACACAGTCCTATATGCGTAGCACATAGTTTAGAACCCATCACGTGGGGCCCACTGTGGTCGCTTTGGGATATGTGCCTTGAGCCTATAAGCGTTATTTGATGTAAGGAACAACTTTGTAGAACAAAGTTTTTCCAAATTCGGCTCTGAGAAGGCTCCCGACCAAACGTCTTTACTATGCAACATGTGATGCGCATAGTGCTATGCACACCGCATGTAGCTATGCGCTCCGGTCCGTACGGGCAAAACAGGATGTAAGCCATATGTCAAACAAGCGTTATTCGACATTCTGAGAAACTTTACAGTCTTAAGTTTTCTCAAATTCAACCCCGAACATCGAGTTTTGGCTTAATTTGCTTGTTTTGGGCCCAACAGGCCATTTAGGGTTAAAAAGTGGCATTCGGGATGCCGTGCATCGTGCCTCGTGTAGCATTAGTGAAAACGTGTTCTGTGCATTCAAAACACCTAAAATAGGCAAAATGGGTAGCAGGCCCCAGAAGTGGCATATAGCATGTCAAGCGCTGTACCTAGCGTAGGCAACATGTGGAGGGTGTTCTGTGCGTACAGAACCCTTAGAATAGGCTAACAGAGGTGGTGGGCCCCGCCTGTATACTATTCATATTGAATAGTGACCTAGGTTCAAAATGCAATATTTTGCATTCTGTGTATTTTACCATGTTTAGGCAGGCATGAAATGTGTCTTATATGTACAGAACACACAGAATAGGCTAATAGGGGTAGTGGGGCCCACTAATGCCCTAGGTGGGCCCCACAGCATAGCGGGACCCGAATATGGCATTTGCGATACCACGGGATATACCTTGCGCAAGGCAGTTGTGAAATGTATTCTACAAGTATAGAATTCATAGAACAGGTCAATGAAAGTAGTGGGCCCTGTCACACCCATGATTGAGACCCTAGCAGTTTGTACACTAGGAGACGGGTAGAGGTATGTATGCGTATGTGTTTGCTATATATTGATGATGTGTATACGTGTATATATGTATGTATGCTTGTGTTTGTGATGGTATTTTGTGACACTGTTGCCTTATCGGGAAGTGTG
>CANYBF010203988.1:0-25643 GCA_948192965.1 Dalechampia spathulata
TCTGCCATGTATATATTTACGTGGCAGAAAACGTGCTGATGAAAAAAAATTGAAGTTCAGGTACTGAAAAGAAAAAAATTAAAAATCAGTGACTATTTTGGAAACCGACCTAAGTACAGTGTCATTTGGTATTATAAACCCGACTATATATATATAACATTTAATAAAAGTTTTACGTGAACAATGTGTTTCTCACCCATGCATGAAGGGTTTCCACCATAAGGATTTTTAGACATTATTTTACAAAAATATTAAATAAAATCATTTTTAAAAATTAGGAAACATACAAACATAAATATTACTTGATAGCTGGGAGATTACGTTAATAAAGTAAATGGCATAAAGTAGTTAATTTTGGTAAACAGTAGATAGGGAAAGTAGAGAATTGGGAAGTAAGTAAGAGCTTGGGTGCAAGGATCCACCATTGTTGTTGAATCAGAAGCTGCCATTTACACCATAAAACCTCTATAATGTTGTTTAGTATGTGAAGGTCACGTTGTAAATTTAATTCAAGTTTGAATTATGAAGGTTATTAGATGGTGAGATTAAGATGTTTCAACGTATTATTATTTTAAAGAGATTAAAAGAAATATTTTTTTTATTTTGTAGCATCTCAGATGAATAAAAAGTGAGAAATTATTTAATTAGCTTTTATCTTAAATATATTTTATTTCAAAACCCTAGTTTTCACCTTCTACAACTAATACTATTTATTTTACGATCATCATTTTCACAGCACTATTATCTTTTATCATCATTATTAATCCATTATTCCTTCTTATTCTTTCTTTTAAGTAAAACCCTTATTTTTTTTAAAAAAATATTTGATGTTTTTGTATTTTATTTATTGTTTAAAGTATGATCTCTGAAAGTTTTTTTTATTTGACGTTTATGTTGTTTGATAGTTTTTATTTTCTTCTTTCTTTTTATTGTATTATTTTGATATTTTTGTTATATTATTTATTATTTTTGTTATTATGATAAATATGTAAATGCATAAATATATTATATAGTAATCACATATATACAAATATTTATCATATTACAGAATTATCTAAAAGAATTTCATTTTAATGTACCAATCAAATGGGGCAATAGTGTGAATTTGGCAAGTTGTGTTTTGCTTTTGAAAGGGAAGTTGTGTGGTGGTGATGGGAGCCTATTCGGATTTTGTAGCTGATGGGCTTTAGCCTATTGGGCTCAAAGCAAACCTAAAGAAGCCTTTGTCTTTCACGTTTACATTGCTTCATTTTTTAGTAATTTACACCACCGCTCGAGTTTTTTTTAAGCGTATTAAATTTTTTTCGAAAATATTAAAAAATATATTTTAAATAATCGCATGAAAAGATATTAAAATAATTTATAATTTCATACGAAAAATATATGAAAATTTTATAAAATCTCATTTTAATTAAAATTTTTTAAGCCTATTATTTTTTATTTTTTTATAAAAATATAATAGAGTTTAAAATTCATATCATAAAAATAAATAAAATTTTATTTCAAGAACTCATTGAAATATATACTACAAATATAATCTATATATTCATTTTGACATTTTATACTAATAAATTATATAAATTATTCATAATTTTTTATTTAAATTAATTAAAATATCATATTTACTTCAATAATAATAAATTATATTAAGAAATAAAATTTTTAATTACCATCATATATAACTATATAATAATCAATAATTAATATATAATATTTTTAATTAAAATCATGATTAAAATATTTTTCTCTTAAATTATTTATAATTTTTTATTTAATTTAATAAAGATATTGTATTAACTTCTACCAAAACAAATTAATAAATTATGTTAAGAAGCAAGTTTTTTTTAATTATCATCATATATAATCATACAAAACTTAATAATTAGCATGTACTAATATTTTTAATTAAAATCATGATTTATTTGCATAATTAATGTATATTAATACTCATATTTATAATATAAATTATCTACTTCAAATATAATGATAAAACGTGTCATCTTTATTTATTTTTTATATTAAATTTTTTAGAAAAAATTTGATAGTTGTTTATAAATAATAAGTTAATTATTTGTAACTTTTAATTAAATTAATTGCATATATTTTTTTATTTCAATAAATTATAAGTTTTAGTTTTTACCAAATATATCCCTCAACAAAACTATATCTATTAATCATGAGTAAACAAATAGCAGATACTATAACTTATAAGATAATAATAAAATAAAAGTTTTGTTTGCAGTAAAATATATCACTTATGTGTCAAGTGTATTTCTGTTGTATACCAAATGTAAACTTTTTGTATATCAATGTATTACTCAATAAAATCACACTTACAATAATACAATACTCATCAATTATGGATAACAAATAACAAGTACCATAATTGCCAATATGATAATAAGGATGAAAGTTCTATTCACAATGAGATACATTCTTTATATATGTCAAATGTATCCTTTTTATATGTCAAATGTATCGCTTAATGAAACCATATCTATAATTATATAATATAAATCAGTTATTGGCAAACAAATAGCAACTACTGTTTTAATTTTTATATTTGATACTTTAGAAAAATTTATGACAGTCAAAAAGATTTACTAGTAAATTATTTTTAACCCTTTTCATATACCTAATATTTTCTATTTTTCTATTAATTATTTTAAATAAATTTATGATGAATAAAATAATTTTTAATAAACAAACATTCTTAATCATTTAATTACACTATACTTCTTCATATAAAATAAATATTAAAGATAATTTTGAAGGATAAATCTTATAAATGAGAAAAATAATTATTTAAGAAAAATTAAAATAAAAAAGAACTAGTTGCATGTTAGCTCAATATTTCTCTTTTTTATAATCTAATTTCTAAAAATAAAATTATTTGATTTAATTTTTGGCTAATTAATTTAATAATGATTTAAAAAAGTATATTATATAGAAGAAACAAATCTCTTTTTTGGCTAATTAATTTATAAAAAATTTATATTGCAAAGAAATATATTAGATAGATTTTGACAGTAAGATGTATGAAATAAATATATTTTACATGTAAATTATTATTATTATTATTAGAAATGGATAAATAACATGAAATAAAATATATGCATAGGATAAATATAAAATAACAAGTGGTATGAAGTAATAACAATAATTATTATTGTTATTATTAGAAAAATAACAAGTTACATGAAATAAAGATATTCATAAGATAAGATAAATGTACTTCACATCTATATAATAATAATATTATTATTATTATCAAATAGGTACATGAAATAGAGAAATATATATAATATGTGTAATTTATTTAAATATTATCATTATTATTAAATAATAATTAAAATTACTATTATAATAATGTAAATTATAAAAATTTAGAAATTAGGTATAAGATTTTAAATAAAGTGAAAATAGATATCTAATATTATTATCATGAGAAAATAAATATATTTAATATTACACTAATGATAAAAATAAAAATTAGAAGAAAAATAATACTCTTATTTAAAGAAGAAATCTTATGAGAAATTGAAAAAATTAGAAAAAGATGAGATAATGAAACTTATAAGAAAAATAAGTGAAAGATGAAAACATACAAAAAAAATAAAAAATAAAAAAATTATATAATTATATAATTAACCTGTATAATAATAATAATAAAAAAAATCCAAACTGAGAAACAGCCTTACTCAGGTTTGAATCATGAATTCTGTATACTTAATTATTAGAATCAATTAGCATATTATCATTTTATAAATATTTAATTTAAAAAATATCACATAATATTACATTTTAAAATTTTATCATTTTTAGTCAAAATAACTTTTATAACCTCTAGATTACCCCTTCATAAATACAAACTTACAAAATTAATTAAAATATTTTTTTCTTAATTTCTTTCTTCTTCTTGTTCTATTTCTTTATTTTCTTCCTCTTCATTTACTGCTAATCCTTCTTCTTCTTCTTTTTCTTCGTTTATTGATGTTTCTTCTTTTTCCTCCTCTTCATTTGTTGCTTCCTTTTATTCTCCTCCTCCTCCTTCTTAAATCTAATTTATTTTGATTTTATTTTTTCAATTATTTATTATATAATTTAATTTAATTTTTTATTTTTTTCTTGTATTTTTGTTTGATTTTTTAATAGTAAATATAAGTAAATAAATAAATACCATAATATATAATATATATGGTATATAATAATATATATGATATATATTTTATGGTATATATTTGTAGTATATATAATATATATTAACTTATCAATATTTATTTATTTACCATATATAATATACAATATGCTATATATTTATATATTATATACCATATATTGTATATATGGTATATATATATTTACATATATATGTAAAACTATAAAAGTAATAAAAATAAAAAAATAACAATAAAAAAGAGTAAAAGTACAATTCAAGATAAGAAGAAGAAGAAAAAGAACTATCATAGTTTTATAAAATCAAAAGAAGAAAAATAAAAAAATCATCAATTTTATACAATAATAAAGAGAAGAAATAAAAGAAAAAGAATATCATTCCACACAATATGAAGACCGCAAAGAGAAAAAAATAAGAACGAGGAATTTGAAAAATCCTTGATAATTATAATAATGGGGAATTTGAAAAATAGAGTGAAAAATAGAAGGCTAAAGTTATTTTATTATTGCAATGGTGATATGTATATATACAAATACTATCATATGATTACAAATTTGTTACAATAGATTTTGGTATAATACCTGACCAAAATTAATTGTAAAAGAATATTGCAAATTAAAAATAAATTGGGTTGAGTTAATGCACAAGCCCAAGGGCTGAAAGCGCATGAGTGAAGGAACTGGTCCAATGTAAGATTGGTTTCTAGGGTATGCCTCAAACGTTGCAGGAGAAGTCACATATCTCCATAACTCTTCCATTCTTCGACTTTCTCCATAACTCTTCCATGTCTCCTTCCTCCATATCACAAATACTTCATCCCCTACATCCTCTTAGCCAACATGCACCCCCCTCAAGATTGAGGCTCTGATGAAGCAAGAAACCCCATCCTGCCAAGATGATCAAAGAAAGGTGATGAAGTAAACACCTTGGTGAAGAGATCTGCAAGCTAATATCGTGAAGGAATGTGCTTAGTGAAAATGAATTCGCTTTTGAGATAATCATGTATAATGCGGCAATGGATCTCAAGGTGTTTGGTGCGTTCGTGGAAAACCGGATTGGCTGCAATGTGTTCTGCGACCTGACTATCGTTGTAGAGTGTGATAGGTAGTCAGATATCCAATTGAAAATCTATAAGTAAATAGGTTAGCCATTTTAACTCACAAATAGTAGCCATCATGCTTTTGTATTTGGCTTCAGATTGCCTAATTAAAGGACAAGAAGCCCAATCTATGTTGTAGAAGGCACAGATTTGGAGATCATTGTCTTTGGAAAGAAATAACCCTTTTTTAATTAATCTTTGCAGGTACTTGACCAAGTGTAAGGCAACGACTAAATGTGAGTCTCTGGGTGCATGCATGAACTGATTGAGTTGTTGTGTGGAGTAAAAGATGTCTAGTTGAATAAGGCCTAAATAAAGCAACTAACCAACAAATCTAGCGATTTCAAGGCCAAAAAGTATTTGGCATGTCCCAGGTCTTTGATAGTAAACTTTTGATCTAAATAAGTCTTAATCTTTTGGATTCCTTACTCATCTTGGCCTGTAATTAATAAGTCATCAACATATACAATATTGATTTCACAATAATTTGTATGTCGACTATTAATTTTAAGCAGTCACGTATTAGCTAAAGATTTAAAAGTTAATTTTCAAAACAAGAAATTAAAGTATATAAAATTACTTAATTTATGAAATAAAACTAATAATTGAAGTAAATTGAGATTTGTTTAACAATTTCTTATTTATTAAGGTTGAATATTTGAATATATTTCATTTGATCAATCAATCACAAACAATATTAAATGAAATGATAATTATGTAAAGATGGATAACAAAAATATTAACTAATTTTTTCCAAAATCCAATTAACCTATTGCATCACTCACTTTTATCCAAATTAATCTTTATTATGTTTTTGGATAAACATGTCATACTTTGATCTTTTACATAAATATTTGTAGCACATTGTTATGAGTGTGCTTTGCACATTTCTTTAATATGCAATGTATGTTGATTTCAAGAGAAAAATAAACATTCAAAACACAAAAATCCAAATTTTCTAACGGTTCCTATAAATATTTGTTAGGTATTTTCATAATAAGGAAGAAAAATTAATGAAATATGACCAAACTTTGCTAAAATACTCTTTAAAATTAATTAATCACTTAATTTAAATTTAATTAGATATTTAATTTTAGACTAATTTAGTTTTCCTAGAAAAATAATCTTTCAACATTAGTAACATTGACATCAACTTGTATCCCATGGTGCAATCTTTGTTAGAGATGAACAAGTGGTTATATTATATTTTTATTTCGTTCTTTAGTTGTTGTTCATCCATGTATCAAGCTTGTCTCCATTTATTTATACATATAGACATGATGATCATAAATGGCTAAAACTCAACTGAACGCATGATTTTCTTTTAATCACAAAGAAACAAATATTATTGGGTTAATGTTCAACACATGCTTAGGTTTTCTTGATCTAATAATGGATTTTTGAACGCAATCATAAACTTGCAATTGCAATTCATTGCAAGTCCATTTTAAGTGGACACTAATTCTTGAATTGAAGTTTTATGCAAGTTGATATAACATATTTGAAATTTTCAAAACCAATCAAAATTTGAAAAGAAATAGTTCAAGTCTTGTTGCTTTAATTACAACTTTAAAATCGTAATTATGTCGAAATTTGATCAGAAAATTTTTACCATCGAATTTGGATTAATTCCCGGTTTATATGATGAAATTGTCTAAAGAAGAATTAGAATTATCTAAATATGTAATGCTAAATTAGAAATCAAAAGGAATATTTTGTTTAGATGAAAATGCATGCAAGATTCGCTGTACAAGCAGACACAAGATTTGGATATTAATAGGTAGCCTGGTTGGACATGCTTATGCACACGCCCAACCCAACAGGATTAGCCACCCTCACGTGAGGAGACGACACGCCGAATACCTTAATCTTATCGATTATTAAACCACTGGTCCGCACAGAATCATAAAATTTCTGTTGAATGAATGTGCCAAGAACGAGTACCCTCTTACAGTTGTCTGACAATGAAATTGGGTGTTCGGGGCATCTCAAACCCAAAAATAATAAAGCATTAAATTCGGAATTGTTCCATTAACAAGCTATTATAAGCTTGGTACGGTAAAGTTTAGCAGATCTTCTGAAGAAAATATAGAAAAGATGAGGCATCACAAATGGCAAAACATGAATAATCTAGGGTCCTTTTCTTTCTTTTGTTTTTCGGGTCGTCAATCAAATTTCCATGTTACAAGCAATCTGAATTCTATCCCAAACACCAAGCAATCTCCATTCCTTCATTATCGCAAAAGGAAGAGTAGTGGGTAGCTTTCATAAAGGCAATGCTATTATTACTGTAGCATCGAGCAATTTTCTGCTTTTATTATTTTACCCTCCGCACAGAGGAAACGGATTACCCCACCATCACTATTCATCACCCTCGCAATAAAAACACTAAGCAAAAAGGAAATCGGTCTCGTTTTTATAGCTTTGTGGCCAACCCCACTCATTATATCAATTACTTGTGCATTCCATAGTCACATGATAAACAAAATTTAATTTCATAATAATCATTTTATCAATTTAAAATGAAATGTTAATCATTTATCATAGAATTATGATTAATATTTTTTTAATATAATTTATCGTATTTTTAAAATATGAAATTGATATGAATTAAATATGGCCAAAAAGAAAGTGGTACTGTGTTAAAAATTTCCAGTTTTGTAAATCACCTGCTTCCATTCCCAGTTTCGAAAACTTGAGCCCCATAATTTTTTGTTTATTATTTTATTAAAATGATATTAATAAATGAGATATATTATTAACATCTAGTTTTTAGTTACTATCTAAAAAATAACATTATAATTTTAAAATATCTAAGAAAAGGTGGCTATTCTTTTGGTACGGAGGGAGCATTAGATTAATGAAAAGTTAAGATAGCTGTATCGAATACGACATCGTTTGCAATAGTTGCTTGCTTGGCAAGATTGGAACATAATTTTGGGATATAGCTGAATAAAGGTGACTGCATTGGTGAAAGAAACGGTCAGCAGGAGACCATAACTGTGGTCAAACAATGTTTATCTAGCACGTGTAAGGGTATCTTCTTAGTTAGTACCGTATTTCCCTTCTTAATACTAGTCGTCGGTCAATTTCTCAAAATTTGACACTATACAGTCGGTAAATAATAATTATATTTATTTTGCCTGGAAGGTGTTACACTGTCGAATGAATGAGCGGATTCAGAAGCCAAAATTTGAGGTAAAAGAGGCATTTCAGTTTTCCTAAAAGCAAAAGCAAATAAATAAAAGTAAACGTGAAAAGACCAAGGGAATATCACGCCATTCTAATGAACGTTTTCTCCCTCAGAGTCACCGCGTTCGAGACGCCACGAGAGCCAGTAGTGCCGTCACCCACGCTAGCCCTCCGCCTCCAGCTCCCCCTCCTCCCTCGAGTTACTTTAAAAAATATTACAGAGGAAAAGTGATTGGCCTAAAAAGATGAGCAATTTAGCAAAAGCGAAGTGTCATCCTCTGCTGTTCCCCTCTGGAGAAACATTTCCGTATAAATATATACTCAACATTGTAATAACTGAGATTTTGAAAATTCTCAGGTGCTTATTATCACTGTTACTTTACTGCTTTTCCTTTTTGTTTTCTTTTCACATTCATATATAATAATAATGTAATGTTTATTACATCCATCAGTAACGTAGATTCTACTGCCTCCGCCGATTACACGCCATTAGTTGTTGTAATAGTATCCCAAACAAGCAACTCACTCAACTCCCATTTTATATTTCTTAATTACATTTTTTCATATATTTTTTAATATGTCTCCTTTTTTGTAACCTAGAAAATTTCGGAAAGTAATAATATTACTCCAAAAAGGAAATTCAAAATTTTTCTTTTAGCAGAGAAGCTAATCCGGTCACCATCTTCGCTCCTCCATCTACACTCTTCGGTTTTAAAGCCGGTGGCTCCCACGTCCCCGCTTCCTCTTTCATTTTCTGGTCATCATCATCCTCCTTGTTTTCACTGGAAACGTTCCGCAATGACGGCGACGACGGAGAAAACGTGGTTGCGTCCAATGGAGACGTTTTGTCGCCAAAGATCAGCTCCAATTCACCACAAGCGTCGCTACTAGTAGCAACTGAAGAAGTTTCATTACCTTTTAATTCGGAAGCTCTTGATATGATGTCGCTTTGTCGACTGAAAGGTGATAGCCATTTAGCTCGCATATACTCTGCTCTTCTCCAAGGAGGGAAATGCATGCCTTTCTTTTTCAAACTCTGTTTCGCTGCTTCCGATACAATCGATACAATCTGTCCTAACCGGTCCGATTTTCCGACAAAGATATACGGCAGAGATTGGAGAATGGCCTTGTAAGCACTGGTTGATCGAGCTATTTCAAACTCCGATCTAAAGTCGATGTCGATCAAAAGTCTCTCTCCTTCAATTATCACATCCACGTAGTCATATTCTCCTGATACTGTCAAATTCAGCAACAAAATTCTAATTTTTGACTATAAAAGAAGAGAGAACTAAATGGTATAATTGTCGTCTTTAATTACCTGTAGGATGAGAAGGGGATTTATCCCATTTAGACTTGCAAATCGAAGAATTATAACCGAGAGATGTTAATACATCCGCTACAATCTTTCTCAAATCGTCTTTTTGCTTGCCGTTTTTGTTCTTTTCTATGATCATTGCTGTATCAGCTAAAAGGTTTCTCTCGGCAACACTAGCGCACGGAACCAAGCTCTGTTATTAACATACGCAAACATACAAGCCAAGTCAAATTCTTGAATTGTGAGAATTACAATGCGTATGATTTTTTTACCTTGAGGATGTCCAAAGCATCACCGGATGATCCGTTGCTAATTGATTCACCAAAACCACTAGCAAATACGTCAAATTCATCATCTGAGCTGTCGTTGGTGTTCCCGTTGAAGCAGTTACATCTATGCCGAAAGGACGTCGGTGGAGGCTTCTCGTTGGTTTCCTCGATGTAGCTTTGCACCATTTTGGCCAAACAAACAGAGCTGGGTTCAAACTCAGTGCCTCCATCTTTGTTCACTTCACCAACACTTGATTTTTCAGCCGATGAGATTCGAAACTGCCGGTCAAACAATCTCTTTAACCGCGATTTCAAAACTGGCTTTGCTGGTTCAGATCTCACCGGAACCTTTGGATTTTGACAATCATTATCGACTGGTTGGATCTTCATAACGAAGGGCATAACAGGCTTCAAAAATATGTGCGTGAAAGGGAAGACAAAAGATAAGGGAAAGTACTTGGAAAAATTACTAGCCAACTATGATCAGAACGGTGTCGTTTCAGTCCTGCTTCATTTCCAGAGAACCCAAATAGGTTTGCACAGACTCGGCGAGACTCACAAAGGACTAATCTGTGTTGCAGTATATATCTTTCACAATATTCATGCAGATTTCGCCTCCTCCAGCAAAATCTAAAAGCTTAAAAGATTTTGTACTTTAGAAACAGACGGCAGACCACCTCTAAACAAGAGGAAAGCCTCCTAAATATACAGAAAAATTCTCTAAAAGCAAAATCGAATTCGTATCATCAGCCTAGAATACTTTCTAGAAGACGTGGCGATGATGATCATCAGCACGGGCAATGTCTGTTGGTGCAAAATAATCTAGTAGCCGAAATATCCATTTTCCGGCGCCGGCGATGGTAATAGAGTAAGGAAGTTCCGCTTTCCTTATCTTCTGATGTTGTGTGTTTAGTTTGGTGTTTCCGGCCAGATAGTGGGGGGAGGGAGGGAGAGAGAGAGAGAGAGAACGAGAGAGGATGAGTGGGAAAATGGATGGGATTGTGATTTTTTTTATAGGAAAACGGCCTCAGCTAAATGCTGACTAGAAATTACATTTGCCATGTATTACGCTGACATGGCATATTTTATCTTAAGATTAACTGACACGGCATGAGTAAGCGATAATGCCACGTGCCGGTAACCCAAATCTTGGGTGGTCATCATTTGTTATTCATGAAATTACTGCCTTGTGGTTGAGGGGAATGAGTAAAACGGCGTGAAAGATTGGAATCGTGGGGGCAAATTTGAAATTTGAGGGAATAATGGAACAGAAAACAGAAAAGAGGCGTGGGTTACTTTTTTTTTTTTGGAAAAAGTTGATTCCACACGTTTTATGACACGTATCATAGGTTCATCTGGTCCGATATCGGTGGAAATAATTTCCTTTTTCCTTTCTCGGTTAATATTCTTTCAAGGGCATGAATATTAATCTAAATTATTTAATTTAAAAATATATAATTGAAACTAAATTTTAAATATATAATTCATAAATTTTTACTTATTTTCTTATTTAATAAATTTAGTTGTTGATATTTAAAATTTTTGTTATTATTTAAAATATAATATTTATAGAATATATATATTAAAGAAAATATTTTATTTTATTTACAAATTTAACAATAATCTATATCATATATTTTAAATATTTTATTTTTATTTATTTTATTTTTTTATTATTTGAGAGCTTTAATATTTATATATTTTATATTTATATATTTATTAATATTTATACATTTAATGAAATATATAAAAATTAAAAAAATTAAACATAAAATATGTTATAAATGAATTTTATAAATTTTTAAATAATTAAAATTTCATACAATATATATTCAACATTAAGAAATATTAACACATATATTCTTTAGTATATTAATTTTTTGACTGTTAATTTTCAGTTTTATCCACTTTCCTTTGTACACTTCACTTTTTTGTAATAATGAAAATTTGCCTATGCAGACATATAGAAGGGTTAAATTTACGGAGATTTTACTTATAATTTATATGGAAACTAAATTAATCAATATAATATAAAAATAATAATTTTTAATTATCAATATATATGGTTTGATTAATTATATGATTAAATAATTATATATAAATAAAAATATATATATTTAAAATATAAATATTAGATTGGTTTGATTAAACTGTTAATTTTTAGGATATAGTCAATGAGAATTAAAATTTTCAATATTTAATTTTTTAAAAGTAAATGAAATGAAAATGATGGATTACGTCAATTTATTGGATTGACGGTAGATATATATATGAAATGCACATTAAATTATACGGGCAGCGGCAGTCCAAGAAGGGCATGAGAAATTCAACTCAGCAGCCGATTTCATCAATTGACTTGACTCTTGAAATTTATTAGTGTAGAGGTTTCTGAATTCATTTCTTGTAAATGAAAGTCACGATGGATAATTAACTGGGAAAAGACTTCCCCCACGCACACATTAAATATATTATTAGTTTTTTTTAAAAACAATTTTCAAATTTTTTTTTTATAATAATATGTATATTTGTTAATCTTAAATTATTTTTTATATTTAAAGATTTTACATCTAATAAAAATTATAATTTAATACTCTAATATTCTTTAAGATTAATAAATAAATAATATATAAAATACATAAAATAAAAATGCAAATACAATAATATGAAATGAATTAAAATATGAGATATCAAATTTTATATTTCATTTATAGAAAAATAATAAAATCATATTTATAATATTGATTATAAAATATGAAAGGGTTTATAAAAGTGAAAGTGTAATATATTATAGGATATAAAAAATAATAAAATCATATTCATAATGTTGGTTATAAAAAATAAAAAAACTAATTATATTGATAATTTTATATTAATGTATTTTATTTTAGTATAATTATTAAGAAAATAAAAATATTTACTTTTAATAAATACTAATTATTATTTCAATAACTTTCATTGTTATTTGAAATTCCAGCAGAAGTATGGTAACACGTGTGCAATTTACAGTGATTCGACACTAATTTTTACCTACGTCCAATTCTCTTAAATCTTTCACTTAAGATTCCACTAATCATAATCACAATCAATACAACAAAGGATTCCTCAATTGAATCCTAACCCTAGTATTTTCAGGCTCACACTCAAACTTTTACAACAATTACAATCTTACAGTAATTAAACTCTCAAATATAAGTTAATGCCTCAAGCATTAATCACAAACCAACCCACAAATACAAAATCTAATACTTAGATTGTGGAAATAAAATGAAAAGAGAGTTTACAATAATTGAATCACAATACTACACGTAAACTTACTTGTAATTGAAGATTGAAGCTCAAAGGAAACTTTGCTCTGCAAAACTAGCAATTAGAAAAAGAATAGACAATGTGTATTCTTATAAAAATAAAACTGTTAGAAAGCGTTTAAAGTTTTTCTGGAAAATTGCGTACAGTCGTACCAAACATGGTATACCCGTACCGATTTAAAAACATCAGTTTAACAAAACACGATAAGTTTGGTACGCCCGTATCAAGCAACAGTGCGCCCGTACCAAACCTGTAGTAATAAGTAGATGAAAACAATAGCTCGAGTCATGTGGATGCATTACCTTTAAAGGATATTTGCGTATATTAGCAAATCTTTCCAGGATAAAACGAGCTCATCTACTCGAAAGGTAAGAAACAGGAACAACAAAAATGTTGAACTTGGGAAAACCTAAATTAGTAAGATTCTTGAAGAAAAGGAGAGTAAAGAGAGCAAAGGAAGAGAGGAATGCTTTGCTTTTGATGTGTTTAACCATGAAGTGAAAGTGTGTATTTATAGTGCTTAGAAGTGAGGTGAACGTTGGAAAGTGAACGTCGAAAGTGACGTTGAAGGAATCTCAAACGTCGAACGTGGAAGGTGGTAGGACATGGGAAGGTGGAGAGAATTAAGGGAAATATACGTTACTTTATTAATGTTAATAAGAGTCAAAACAAGAACTTAGTAAAAGTCTTATAGTAGAAAAATTTTTTAAAACAATTTAAATAAATATTAAAAATAAAAATCATGAAATGGATCGGATATTAAGACCCCACCAATTAACGACATTCTTGTTCACAGGCCGCGTGCAAGGGGGTGCAAATCCACCAATTTGGGTTTCCTGGCCAATCTCATGTGCGCGAGGCCTTGCCCACTTCTTGGCCTTTTAAGAACCCGTGATAGCAAAACATTATTTAAACTCATTTTTGATGTTGTAAATAAAGGATATGGGATTCTTATCGTTTGGAATAACTAAAGGTTAAGTTCCAACAATCCCCTACATATTTCAAAAGACTCATTATAAGAGAGTTTGCTAGTTTCTTTATTGAATATATAATGCTTTGATACTGGTGTCTTTTGGACTATGAACCAGATCTAGATAGATTAGACATAATTTACAGAATAATTGGTGAAACATATAGTTTCTATGAACCAATAACTCTTATTGTACGTTAGAGGTCACATTTATTACATTATACTCAGATAAATTTGTTGTTCATCACGGTGTTGCGATATTAGGCCATGCACGTGCCTGGTATTTTCATGAATGCTCTAATAACTTTGCCAAAGTTTCATAGAAGCGGCCTCACTTTACATTCACATAGGTGATTTTCATCAAGTGTGTACTGCACTTTACACACCATCCATACGGAATATGAAAATTCATTAAGAGTTTATCAACTCATCTTTCTCTTTAAATGCAGTATAGCACTTTCTCACATCATAGGAAGGGATATAAAATTTATGCTATCAGTATTAATTTTGACTTTATTATTACCCATATGAACCTATTTCATGGGATCTCCAATAATATAAGTTGGGTTACCATCAGGATTAATTTCTATGTTGGTTGAAGTCTCATTCCCCTTGACATTTCAATTATAGGTTTTCTTCCCAATGGTTTAGTCAGTGGATCGGCCAAATTCACTTCTGACTTCACATAATCAATGGAAATTGTTCCATCCTTTAACAGCTATTTTACCATATTATGTCTCAAGCGAATGTGTCTATTCTTGCCGTTAAATGTTTTATTTTTAACAATGGTTGTTGCAGCTTGGCAATCACAGTGCATAGACACAGAGGGTGTTGGTTTTATTCCTAATGGAATATTTGCTAAGAAGATTGTTAACCATTCATCTTCACTACCAGCCAGTTCCAATGCAATAAATTCTGACTCCATAGTAGATTTAGCAATTATGGTTTGCTTGGCTGATTTCCATGTTATAGCTCCACCACCTAAGGTGAATACATAACCACTAGTGGATTTTATCTCATCAGAGTCAGAAATCCAATTTGCATCACTGTATCCTTCTAATACAGCGGGAAATCCATTGTAGAGAATACCATAGTTCATGGTACCTCTCAAGTATCTCATAAGTCTTACTAAAGCAGTCCAATGATCATGACTGAGATTATGAGTGTATCTGCTCAATCTACCCATGACATAAGCTATGTCGGGTCTTGAATAGTTCATTAAATGTAATAAACTTCTAATAATTTGTGCATATTTGGATTGAGCAATAGGGTCTCCGTGATTCTTCTTTAATTGAAAATTAGAATTATAAGGGATACTCACTGGTTGGCATCAAAATGTCCAAACTTTTTCAGCAATTTTTCAACATAATGCTCTTGGGATAATAAAATGTTATCACCCTTCCTTATGATTTTAATTTTCAATATCATACTAGCTTAACTCATATCTTTTATTTCAAATTTAGATGATAGGAAATTTTTAGTTCTATGTATTACATCAATAGAAGAACCAAAAATTAGCATATCATCTACATACAAACATATAATCACACAATTATGATCATCAACTTTAGTATAAACACATTTGTTAACTTCTAAAGTTGAAAATCTATCAGCTAACAAAACTTGATCAAATTTCTCGTGCCATTGTTTAGGTACTTATTTCAAATCATATAGAGATTTGAGTAATTTGTAAACTTTATTTTCCTTTCCAGGTACTACACACCCTTTAGGTTGTACCATGTAAATCTCTTCTTCTAAATCACCATTTAAAAATGCAGTTTTAACATCCATTTGATGAATAAAAAGTTTATGGATTGAAGTCAAAGCAATTAAAATACAAATTGAAGAAATTCTTATCACAAGAGAAGAAGTGTCAAAATAGTCTAAACCTTCTTTTTATGTAAAACTTTTAGCAATAAGTCTAGCTTTGTATTTATCAATGGAACCATCAGGTTTAAGTTTCTTCTTGAAAATCCATTTGCAACCAATTGGTTTTACTCCTGGGGGTAAATCAACCAAGTCCCAGGTTTTGTATTGTAAAATGGAATTAATTTCAATTTTGATGGCTTTATTCCAAAATTGAGATTCAGAAGAAATAATTGCATCACAAAATGTTAACAGATCATTTTCTACAAGATATGTATAAAAATCATTCCCAAAAGAAGTTGCCTTCCTTTGTCTTTTGCTTTTTCTGAAATCTCCATAAAAATTTTCAGAGTTATTTTCTTCAGGAAAATCTTTTTGAGTAGATGCATGAGAAGTCTGATCAAGTTTTAATGGAAAAACATTTTCAAAGAATTCTGCATTCTTTGTCTCAATTATAGTGTTGCAATCGAGTACATCACTTTTTAACACAAGAAACCTGTATGCAGCACTATGTTCAACATAGCCAATAAACATACAGTCAGATGTTTTAGATCCTATTTTCCTCTTTTTAGGATCAGACAACATAACTTTAGCAAGAAACCCCTACACTTTCAAATATTTAAGGTTAGGTTTATAACCTCTCCATAATTTATATGGTGTCTTGCCAGTTCTCTTGTGAGGAATTTTATTTTGTATATGACAAGTAGAGAGTAGTGCTTCCCCCTATATATTATCAGAAGCATCAGAACTAATAAGTAAAGTATTCATAATCTCTTTTAAGGTTCTATTTTTCCTTCAGCTACACCATTAGATTCTGGTGAATAGGGAGGCATGGTATCATGTATAATTCCTTCTTTTTCATAAAAGTCATTAAAAGGAAAATATTCACCACCTCTATCTAATCTAATCCTTTTTATTTTCCTATTTAATTGATTTTCTAGTTCAGCTTTATAAAGTAAAAACATATCAAAGGCTTCATCTTTATGTCTAGGTAAAAATAATTTAGTATATCTAGAATAATCATCAATAAAAGTTACATAATATTTCTTACCGCCTCTAGTCAAGGTTTGTTTCAAGTCACCTAGATCAGTATGAATAAAACTAAGCAGTTGAGTTTCTCTATTTACAGAATGACATGTTTTTTTAGTTAATTTTGATTCAACACATATTTCACATTTATTAACATAAGTGTTACTAATTCCAGAGATTAAACCATTATGATGTATACTTTTAAGATAGGAAAAATTAACATGTCCTAATCTAGCATGCCATAGATCATAAGAATCAATCAAGTAAACAGAAGAAAATGCATTTTCATTCATAATCTTAGAAATATTGAGTACAAAAAGACACTGATTTTAGTATCCTTTTCCCACAAAACATTATTCTTTATCATTACAATCTTATCAAATTCAAATGACACTTTAACCCCAACTTTCCCTAATAGAGCTACAGATATTAAATTTGCTCAAATGTTAGGAATATGAAGCACATCATTAAGAGCCAATGTCTTGCCAGATGTAAGTTTGAGAAGAACTTTTCCTTTGCTAAGGATAGCAGTCGTTCAGGAATCTCCCAAGTAAACATATTCTTCTCCTTCCCCTACTGTATTATAAGAGGTAAAAGCATCTCTGTTTATATAAATATGCCTGATAGCACCAGAGTCTACCACCCAATCTTTTACATTGGCCAATAAGAGGGCTTGTGAAATGACCGTTGCAATAATATCATCTCTTTCAACCAAATTTTCCTTTAGTGGAGGAGGATTTTCAGGTCTTGCTCTCTTCCTACACTGGGGTGCATGATGCCTTGTCTTTCCACACACAAGACAAATTCCTTTCTTTTTGAAAGTGGGATTAGTACTCCAAGGAACGTAATCAGGTTTCTTAGCGTACTTGTTATGTTGCCTTTTATCCTATACCAAGTGTGCTCTTGAGGTGAATTCGTTTGCTTTTGTTGATTTTAACTCCCTCCTATTTATGTCTTCAATAATTATATGGGTGATCAGTTCAGCTAAGGAAAGTGCTTATGCTTGTGCTTCAGTTATTGTTTGTAATCCTTCCATGATCTTGGCAGTTTTTTGATCAATATTCCTGCTATAAATTCTTTTGGAAGAGTGATGTTTTTGGCTTTAAGATCTTCTAGCAGCTTGTGGTATTGGTTAATTTGACTTCTGATGTCTTTGTCTTCCACCATCTCTCATTTGTAGTAGTTGCCAATCACAAACTTCTATTTTCCAACATCTTCAGTAGTATACTTGGTGATCATTGAATCCCAGATTTCTTTCACTTCTTTGTAGAAGCAGTAAACATCAAATAACTCATTTGAAAGAGTGTTGATGATAGTGTGCCTACATACTTTGTTCGCATAGATCCAAGCCTCCATATGTTTTGAATCAGCTTCTTGTGGTGGTTTTGCAGTAGTAAGGGCTACAGCAACTCCATGCATATCAAGTATTGTAGAAATTTTTTCTTGCCACCTTTTGAAGTTTTGCCTGTTGAAAACTTCAATTTTTGAAATGTCTGGAAAAAGTTTGGCATAAGGCACATTATAGATCATGACAAGCGATAGAGGTGGTTGCAATCCTATAAACACAGACATACCAGTTGCTAGTGCTGAAACGTTAGCAACAGTTGAGTATGGTGGGGCAGCAGTGATAGGAATAACTCTAAGGGCAGCGGAAGTAAAGGAAATGGCAGCAGCAGTAGTCATGGAAGAATTCAAAGCCATTATATCCTTTAAGATTATAGTAATAAGTAAATGAAAATAATAGCTCGAGTCGTGTGGATGCACTGCCCTTAAAGGATATTTGCGTATATTAGCAAATCCTCGAAAGGTAGGAAACAGGAACAGCAAAAATGTTAAACTCGGGAAAACCCAAACTAGCAAGCTTCTCAAAGAAAAGGAGAGTAAGGAGAGCAAAGGAAGAGAGGAATGCTTTGCTTTTGGTGTGTTTAACCATGAAGTGAAGGTGTGTATTTATAGTGCTTGGAAGTGAGGTGAACGTTGGAAAGTGAATGTTGAAAATGACGTTGAAGGAATCTCGGAAGTTTGACGTGGAAGGTGGAGAGAATTAAGGGAAATATATGTTACTTTATTAAAGTTAATAAGAGTTAAAACGAGGACTTAGTAAAAGTCTTATGGTAATTTAAATAAATATTAAAAATAAAAATCATAAAATAGATCGGATATTGGGATCCCACGAATTAACGGCATTTGTGTCTGTAGGACGCGCATAGGGGTGTGCAAATCTACCAATTTAGGCTTCTTGGCCCAATTTCATGTGCACGAGACCTTCCCATTTCTTGGTCTTTTAAGAACCCATGATAGCAAAATATTATTTAAACCCATTTTTGATGTTGTAAATAAGGGATGTGGGATTCTTGCCTTTGGGAATAACTAAAGGTTGAGTTCCAACAAAACCAATATTCCTGACAAACAAAATTTTCTGTGAGCAACGGTACGTCTGTACCAAAATAGGTTTACTGACAAACCAAATTCCTGAGAGCAATGGTACGCCCGTACCTGAAAGAAACAAAGCTAACTTGGTACGATCAGTCGTATGCCCGTACCACACATAGAAGAATTATTTTAAATCGTAAATAACTTAAATTAACTCACACAAAACATACATATCAAAATCATGGATTTAACATTATTTTTTATTATACTTTATACATTTTTTAAATCTTATTGCAAGTAATAAAAAATTGCTTAAAAATTTAAAAAATTAAAAATGTTATAATCAAGTAATAAACAACAACACATATTTAAAATGTTAAAATAGATTAATTATTTCTAATCTAAATTTTCTTTTTTATTTACATAATAAACTATAAAAATAACATATATTAATTTTATAATTAAATTCTTCAATAATAACACATATATTGAGAAAATACAATTAATCATAAAATAAATGATAAAAAAATCAATACCAATGAAAATATTATCAAAATTTATGAATAAAAAATTAAATAAAATCTAAATACTTATTAATTGGTAAATATTTAAGTAACTTTTCTTTTTTTACTTTATCATTTCAATAATTTTCAAATGATGAATAAACAATTTTCATTATATATATATATATATATATATATATATATGTATATTATAAATATCAACATAAGAGAAACATGAAATGTTAGAATTTAATATCTAAATGTTCAAAGATATTAATTATAAAAAATACAATATCTTCATTAAATGAAAAAATGGAATATAAAAAAGCATAAAATATAACTTTATTACATATAAGGTATAAAAGGGGAATAAAATATAAATATTAGATGAATATCAAATGTTACAATTTAATAAATAATTAATTGATAATATTTATTAAAAAATATGAAAAGTATATAGAAAATAAATAAATGAAAAATATAGATAAACATTGCATTAAAAATCAAAATTAAAAATTAAAATAATACAATTTACAATTTAATAAATAATTAATCTATCCTGCTCTCATTATTAGCGTACAATAGTTAGATCGCGTGCTGCAGGGCCTTAAATAGTTTGGAAATGTGGGGCAAGATAGCACCTTGTGGTGTGATAGGTCTGACCACGATGGGAAATTTACCCTCTTCGGGTGCCCCTTTCAGGGGATTTGGACTCCATCCCTCACTTGGGACATTTTCTTAAACTATAATTCAAACATAGAGGCGTACATTCGATTTTTAAGTTGAAACCATAAAAGCATCCATTTATCACTTATTTGAACATTCATTATAAAAATGTATCAATATTATTTACTTGGGAATTTTTATTTAACATGAATTTATATTAATTTATAATTTAGTATACCTTTTATGAAAAACAAGATACAAATCATGTACAAATAAATTCCATATGTGTGTGTGAACAAGTCAAAAATTCAATTCTAATATAATTTAGGTGAATTTTTAATCTATATCTGTGGACTTTATCCTAATTTCATGATAATTTAATTTAATTTAACTAATTAAAAAAATGTTTAAATCAGTGACACTGATTTATATACTTTTTTATAAAAATAAATTAACTATAAGAAACTTTTATAGTCATAATTATATATGTATAAAAGAATCTAAATTTTTATTTTTGAAGGAAAAATAAAAATGAATATTCATTATTTATGTGGTGCATCATTTGAAAGTCTTGCCAACAAAATTCCAATAATTACTTGGGATTAATATTTGCCATTTTCCAAGTACAATAGTTACAACTTTTTCTTAATTCATATACTCAAAGAAAAGCAAAATAACAAATAATTACTTGGAAAATAAACCCATATGGATTAAATGTCAAAAATCCGTCGGGAATTTCATTCTTTATGTGTACAATGCCATTGATGGCACTTTAGTAAAGTGCTTATGATGATGCCTCTTGAAATTATTGCATCTTTTTAAATAAACAAAAGGAAAAAAAAAAAAAAGGAATTTGTACTGATAATGATTTTTCTCTTTAAAAATTACTTTTTTTTTTTACTCGAATGCCTTTAATTTACAATGTATTAATTACTTTTGATGACTTTAATAATGTTTTGTAGTTGGGTTAAAGTGTTTGCATTGGGATTTTGTAGGTCCTGCCTTCATTATTTCCATTCAGAATTTTTGTGCCTTCGAACCCTCATCTTTACGTGAATTTCCCATAAAATAAAGACCCCTTGTACTACTTGCCTTTAATCTATTTCAATTATCTTTTAATATCCATTCTATCTGTTTTGAGTTAATTAATCCAAATTAATTAGTAGTCAGACCATTAACTCTATTATAAGTTCATTATCCATCTATTAAACTTTTGATACCATATATTACAACTTTCTTTTCATTTTAAATATGTTTTATATATCAAAACAATATTCTTTATATTTTTTCAACTTTACCCTTTCATTCATCCATCTCTTTAATTATCATATTTTTTAGGTTAATAAAGTATTTATAAAAAAATAATGTAGTGTTTATAATGTTTTATTCTAAGTTAATTTTAAAACAATCTAACTCAAAATAACAATTTTAATATGATGATAATAGATTGAATTTATTATTTGAAAGTCAGAATTATGTTATGAGCAAGGTATTAATTTATTCATAATAATTTGCAATTTGATACTATGAATCAGCTTGAAGCAAAGAGAGTGCGCAAAGAATCAAAATTACATGCAAAATTAAAGTTAATCCATATATAATACATCACATCATCATCACATCACATCATCATTCATATATAATAATAAAATCCATATATAATACATCACAAAATAAATCACCACGTATGTAGGTTGGAGCATTAAACTAAATAATGAATTTATGACATTGAAACGATACAAAGGAAATCATAAAATGTGTTTATAAAATGAGATTCCCGTTGAATGTAAATATTCAATATCTAAATTTTCTCTTATCATAGTATTAATAAGAAAGGATTTTATTAATACAGATATATCAATACAAATTATACTTCCTTTAAGGAGTGTATTCTCATACCTTATAACATGAGATATCTAAAGTAAACATATGGATGAACAATATAGTACTAGTTCATTGGAGACCTTTCCAATGAGATTTCACATAGATAATTAATTTATGTCTATAATATAATATCTCACTCATATTAGTAGTGTAAGTATCCTTAAACTTGAGATATCAAGATTATCTTAATTATGGATTGTTGTTCTTTGACTTCTATGTTTTTTTCTCTATAGGAGGTACTTATAGCTTGGAAATTAGGTATACTATGAAGTAGTTGAAGATATTTATATATCAATAGAGGATTCACCATCCCATATTAATTGTAAGGGTTTTATCTCATAGTTCATATAGTAATCTTTGATTCATGAATCTTTGACCAAAGTAAAATGCAAATTAGTGAATGAGATTCACAAGGGCATTTTTGGGAATAAAGATTATGGTACATGGAGATTCAAGTTTAGAACATGATCTAACATTACTTGATCATGCATTGAGTTAACATTAATCCATACTTAAACTTAAACCAAATAAAAAATGGTGAAAGAAGTTTATTGTAATAATGTATAATATGGAAGGGTTATAGTCAAACCATTGACTGCTTAACCTTTGGATAGCCATGATGTATGACTAGACACCGCTCTTGACTTACCTAATAATGTATTATTAAATGAGATGTTATCAACATGTTAAGAACTTAAAAGATCACACACTTACAAATAAGGACACAAGTTAAAATTGTAGTTGGAATAATATTAGATATTATTCTAGGCTTATATGATAAGCTACAAAATTGTGTTTTGGTTTAAGTTTTAGTCACATGGACTAAGCTTGAGAAGCTTAAGGGTTCATGTATGTAAGTTTTATGAAGCTAAATACAAGCCATGACTTAAAGAAACCCATTAAGGTGTTATGTAAGCTTAATGAATTATTATAAATGATAAGTTATAATCAAGTTATATAAGAGATACTTCTTTTTCTTCCATGAGTAATTGGAAAGATAAGAAAAAAAAATTAAAAACACTCGAAAACCTTCTTTTAACCTTATTAGTCTTTGGTTGGTTGATTGGCAAGACAAAAGAGTTTATCGCTTATCCTCCTTATTTGGTATGGATACTTTGGAGATCTCCTACTCTTGGGGATTTTATGGTTTGCTACAATCATAAATGAGTTAAAGAAAGAAGGAGATCTATGGTTCAATGTAAGTGTTAGATTGTCTTCTTCTTCTCTTCTAATGTTTTCATGAGTGGTTTTGATGTTAGATCCCATTGATTTCTACTTGAAAATGAAAAAGTTTTATTTTTTCTGCTACTATCTTAATAATGAAATCCAACAATAACAAGCTAGGATTAATTTTGTTAGTATAAATTTCATATCCTTTCCTATTATGTTAGAAATGTTATATTATATACAAGAGGAGGATGAGTTAATAAACTCTTAATGATTTTGCTTATTCTTTATGGATGGTGTGTAAAGTTTAATAGACACTTAATTAAAATCATGTTACACCCGCATTAGAGACCCTAGGAGTTATGCATGTATGCGTAGATGGATGGTAGGATTGCATGAGTATCTGTTATGTGTATACATGTATAATGATGGTTTTGTGCTTGTGTGTATATGTGTTGGTGAGAAATTGCTATGTATGTATCTATTGGCTTGACCTGTGTGTCATCACCTCATTGAGGAGCGTGTCTTCTCGGTTGGATGAGGGACGGCGTATAGATCTGATTTGGTATGCTTTGGAAGTGTGGTTAGGGTTAGCGGAGGAGTTTAGGCTTACCAAAAGGCATAGGTTGGATTTTAGGAAGTGGTATGGGCGTACGGCTTGGTCGTACGGTCATACGAGACAGGGGGACTACAGGGATTTTAGTTCCTGGAGGGCGTACAAGCGTACCAAAGGGTGGTACAGCCGGACGTGAACTCGCAGGAATTTCGGTTTGTCAGTAAAATTAAGTACGTATGGGCGTACCAAATGGGGTACGGGCGTACCGTTACTCGCAGGAATTGTGTGCATCAGAAGTTTTGGGTCGGTACGGGCGTACCAAGTTCCGTACGGCCGTACGCGACGTTAATTTGACTTTTTAAGGGTTAGGACAGAACGTATTTTCTTAGTTTCCTTCTTTCTTTTTAAGTAAAAACCCTTCCTAAACCCTATCAAATATTCCACCTAACATATCTAAGCTTCCCGAACGTACGAGAACGAGGAGTGGAAGCTCGAGACTAGTAGAGACAGGATCATCGGCTGATACTAGAAGTAGCTTGAGTGTCAGGTTAGTGCTAGCTTTGTGTCTTTTGCCATCCTTTGGCTTATTGCTGTTGCCGAGTGACTTGAATTAAGTCGAGGCATGTTCTTGTGATATATATAGTATCATTTTGATGTGAATTATGGATGATTGCTATTCTAATGCTTGGAACGATATTTTATTTGCTTGATGGTAAGATGAATTGATGGTAATGTCATGCTGACATGCATGGAGATGAATGGTGAATGGAGAAAGAGAGAAAAGAAAATGAGATATGAGAGCAGAGCTCATCTCTGGGCATACTGGGTTAATATATGATGATGGAATTCCTTCGGGAATCATTAAAAATGTAACCTCCCGAGAAGGGAGATGAGTCTCGAGACCTACAGTAGGATTGAGTGCAAAGCACTCCACAGTTATATGGCCTCCTACGGGAGATGAGTACCGGTACCTATCGGGACCCAGTATGTGTGAAAGGACTGTGCACATTTACAGGAAAACAAGAGTGAATGAGAGAAAGAAGGATGAGGGAGAATGTCAGGAGCATTTGCATTTGCATTGCATAAGATGCTAGGATTGAAATGTTCTGATATAATGATTATGATGAATTGCTATATGTTGCATGACTGTTTATATGTGTTTCTAGCACCACTGAGTTTATCTCAGCGTTTGTCATTTGATGAACGTAGGTTCAGAGCCCACGGGTGAGCGTATAGAGAAGGATTAGAGGTCGTCAGCTGAGACAGACGGA
>CANYBF010204191.1:0-46996 GCA_948192965.1 Dalechampia spathulata
TAATTGATCAAAGAGGCAAAGGTTTGGTAGTACAATAGTATTACATCATTTTAAGAATTAAGCATCATACATTTTATAATTATATGGCATTTCACATGAAACATAACATGACATGACATGGCGAAATAAGGTGAAAAGAAAGGAAAATGATATATGAAAAGAGTTAAATGATTATTACTAGGCAAAGTATTAATCCTACGGGAATTTACTAAATATGTTATCATTGGATAGCAGTGTTTATACAGTTATATGGTAAAGAAATGAGCTCATATTTATGATATCACAGAGATGATATAAGCCCAGAAAATGCGCATATGAATAACGTGATTCAAAGAAAAAGAGGGAGAATGCATAGCATGAATGCATTCTCAGTTATATGCATTATTCTTGAAGTTTGATATTGGCATATAATATAATTCATATTTCAAATAATAAGTCATTTTCATGCAATAAGACAGTCTTAATTTATGATTCATGCATAGTTGACATAATTAATTTGTTTAAATCATATGATTTGTTGGATTGTATTAAATGTTTTAACTAGCACCACTGAGTTTTAAACTCAGCGTTTGTCCATTGATAAACGCAGGGACTAGCAAAGCCGCGGAAGAGAAACTTTAGTGACAGCAACAGGACTATCTACGTTCGTGTGGTAATTTATCTTATGGACTTCTTAAAGTTTACAATCGTGTAAAATTTTAAATAAGTACTTTGGCAGTACAACAAACCTGGATATTTTATAAACTTGTATTACTGTGTATATAAATATAACGCTAAATATGGTTTGTATGAAATAAGGAATGTTTATAGAATCAGGGATTTATGATATAAATTTGTTATAAAAAAAAATTTCCGCACTTAGTTTGAATGTATGGAATCCCTTGTTGGATGATTATTAATTTTCTTAATGGGAATTGGTAATCATTCGACGGGAGCATGTTACGCAGCCAGAAGACGTGACATGAACTCTTTTATTCCATTAATCTTGAGCAAAATGGCTTTTATTTGTTAATGTATGCTCTAGAGCATCATGTTTTATTGTAATTTAATATTGAATAATTTATCAATAAAAGGCATTATTCATTATTCAGTTTACTTGAAAGGTTATTAACTAAATAATGAATTCCAAGATATTGGAACAGTACAGGGGAATTCATAAAGAGTTTATGAAATGAGATTCTTATTATATGCAAATGTTCAATATCTAATTATCCCTGATCAATGTATTGATAAGAATGAATATTATTAATACGATTAAGATCAGCGCATGTTATACTTCCTTTTAGGATAATTCTCATTCATAATGACAAGAGTTGTCTAAAGTGAACATGTGGATGGGTAGTTTGGGACTAACTCATTGGAGACCTTGCAAGTGAGACTTCATATTAATGATTAATTTATGTTTATGAAACATATCTCACTCATATCAGTAGTGTAAATATCCTTAAGACTTGAGATAACAAGGTTATCTTAATTATGGATCACTATGTTTTGACTCCTATATTTTATTCCTGTCATGCCCAGCCCATACCTGGAGTAACATACTCCCATAGCATAAACAACGATCCCCCATAAGGAAACCATCACTTACACTACAAGGGATATGTATGTACTTAATACCTATCTTAAATCATATAGGTACACGTCATTGGATTTAGTGATGGAAAGTGTTCACAGCGTAGCGCATGTTAAATGTCATTTAACATGACCTGGATATCCATTCATTCATTCAAGCAATTAAGGTTTGCAAACAACTCTTATAAGTACATATTATTAAAACATGTTTATACATTAAGTTTAATACATTTACATGTACACCCTTTTAAAGTGTCACCACCCAAAAATACAATAATAACTACTGCCTCTATGACTAATAAAGAACTACATTAATAAAACAGTAAGAGCATGCTTCAGACGTCAAGTACCGCTTTGAGAATAAGATCCTCACAAAATCCAACTCTCTGTTGGACCCGTTGGTCACTTTTCTAAACGCTTACCTGAAGACTTAGTACCTACGTTCATCAAATGATAAATGCTGAGTATAAAACTCAATGGTGCTAGACAGACATATACGTACATACACAAATCATAATCATACTTAAGCATGAACCAGAGACAAAATAACATCCTAATTCATAATCATTTTAATCACGTTTAACATCAATCATCATATCATTTCAATCATCATCATAATAAGCATAAGCGAACACATTGCCTTTCCTAATGGGTATGATTAGAATACAATCATGCTATGTGAACTCCCTCATCCTCTTTCCTTTATATTCCCTCTTGTTTTCTTGGATAATTATGCACAATTCTCTCACATATTGGGTCTCTGTAGGTACCAGTACTCATCTCGCGAAGGAGGGTATTTAACTGTGTGGTTTTATGAACCCATTTCTTTACTGTAGGTCTTGAGACTCATCTCCCGTAGGAGGGTATTAAACTGTATGATTCCACGAGGGAATCCATCATATGTATGACCCAGTATGTCTAAAGCATATAACTCTGCAATCATCTCACTCTTTTCCTTCCTTTTTCTCTCATACATCTCCATGCATGCCATGAATGTCTTTATGCATGTGGAATACATATCATGCTATGTAAATGATGCTTTCAAGGATGTATGCCAAGCTCATCATGAGAGAACATTAGAAAACACATAATCAATGAACATAAGACATCACTTCCAGACCTCACTTAGGTCCTAAAGTAAAACAAGAAGTAGAACATCATAACTGGCACAAACCCGTGACAATACGACACCTAGCGTACACCTGTAGTTGGTAGCTATCCTTCCTCTTCAAGCTCCCATACTTCTCTAACACTAAACCACTCTAAACTCTATTTTTCTAAGGGTTTAGGAAAGATAAGGATAAGTAAAAGTGAGAAGAAGCTAATGTTTATCCATTAAAAAGTCAAAATTAAGTCAGGTACAGCCGTACGAATTCCTGTACACCCATACCGACCCAAAGGCATCATTTGGTACTACCGTACCATACGTTGGTGCGCCCTCACCACCATAAATTGACTGATGCACTACTGATGCACCAATTTTCCTACGAGCAATGGTACAACCGTATAGTCTCCAGGAACACAATGCCACTCGTCTCTTATGCCTAGTACACCCGTACGGTAACCCGTACGCCTGTACCACTCACATTATAACACTCATATTCTTCCTATCCATCATAACATTCATACATCATGTATTTTCAACATTGCCAACATCATTTCATAAGTCATTCAAGCATGCTTACACACATATCTCAATTTAAAGCATACATATTCATAGCATTATCACGCACTTCTTACATATCGCATCCACATTCAATAAGCATATACATATTTCATTCTTATCATTCATCTATTATTCACATGTATGGTGCAAAACACAAGGTATGTTATAAATGTGGATGTGACAATTCCTCTTTAGGAAGCTTTCATAACTTGGAGGTTGGATATAATGTGAAGTAGTTGAAGGTATTTATTTATCAATAAAGGATTCACCACCCCAGATTAAATGTAGGGGTTTTATCTCATTAACTCATGTAATATTCTTTATTTAGGAATCTTTGGCCAGAGTCGAATGCCCATTGATGAATGAAGTCATAAGGATATTTTGGGAATACAGATTATGGTGCATGAAACATCAAATTTAAGGCATGATTTAACATACTTGATTATGCATTAAGTTGACATTAATCCATACTCAAACCTAAATGAGATAGTGGATAGTGAAAGGAGTTTATTGCATGAAATCTAACATAGAAGGGTTGTAGTCAAACTAATGACCTCTTGACATTTGGATAGTCATGATGTATGGCTATACACCGCTCTTAATTTACATATGATGTTATTAAATAGAGTTTAATAATATATTCATATGTTACCAATATGTCAAGAACCCAAAAGGTTGCACATTAAAAGTAAGAGGAATGATAATCATGAATGGATGTTGATGAAATAATGTGCTTCAATTTAATACCAAGATCACTTAAATCTGATAAGTAGAACTCAAGATACAAGTGATTTAAGATGACATGTTCTATATGCATGTCATATGCGAGCTGAGATGTGAATTGGTCCATATGTGAGTGTCACATGACTTATTCATATGTTATAAGTCAAAAGGAAAAGGCATATGATTATCATGTGCTTCTGGAGGGATTTTAAGTTATGCACATGCATATGACTTAAGTAACCTAAAAGTCTAATTAGGTTTTTAAAAGTTGTCTCATATAACTTTTAGGGTTACAAAATAAGGAATTTTGGTTGCCTCCTTCCTCTATTGTTCCAAGCCATTTAAAGGTCACGAACAAGAAGATCGATTTAGTTTTTGATAGGAGATTAAGAAGAAAATCAAATTCATCTTTTCTTCATTTATTCTTTTCTGTTTTGTTTTACTAGTCTCAAAAATAAAACAAGTAATATTGATTACTAATCATTCTGTTTGCTTGTGTGAATAGTTTGAAGATCCTCTACATTGGGGATTGAAAAGTTTGCTACAACTTTTCTGATGAACAAGAAAGAAGGAGATCTACATAAAAGTAAGTTTTTGATCTCTTCTTTAATGATCTTCTCGTTTATTGATGTATTCTATGAATGAGATTGCTATATGATGAAATCACATGTTTTAAAAGTTTTAAATTACATCTTCCATTACTAAACACGTTTTTTATAAACCAATATTATTATCATAGCTATAACATTTACCATTATGTCTTTGATTCTTTCCATCTCATTTATTATTGTTGTGTTATTCTTGTTGTACTCCCCTTGATTAAAAGTTTCTCTTATGGTAATTCCTTTGTTAGCCTCTTAATCTTTTCTTACTTTTTCTTTGAAATTTTTCTAATTAGTAAAGAAAATTCTTTCTTTATCTTTGATTATAAAACCATTTATTTTGCTAAGTTTCTTAATTAGCTAGAAAAATTTTCAACTTAGGTAAAATTAATTCTAAAGTCATCAACATTTAATAATGATAATCTTTAAACATATTGATTTTACCTTGATAAAGTACCAATTAATTATTATTTCTCATTGTAAGAGTATTTTTAAATTATTCTTAAGTTGATGTACTTTTGCTTAATTTGTTTTTACAAATAAAGTTATTAATGCATCCCAAGCTCTTTTAATGTTTTAACCTTTATTATATATTGTAGAAAATCATCCTTAATTATTATTATAAGTGTGCAAATGTCCTAGTCACTTTTTTTTAGTGCTTTTAGATTAATTCTCTTCTAATAGATAATATTGGATACAAGTACACCAGTTGTTGTAATTTTTATAATTAAGCTTTTCCATTAACTTGATGAGATAGCCAAATCTTACATTATGACTTGATAACATTGATAATAACCAAGTAAGTTTTATTCCTACCAATAACTTCATATTCTTAAATCTTGCACCTACCTCTGATACTGGCCTTTGATCTTTTCATTATAATACCAAATATTGGATATCCTAGATAGAATTTTTAGAAAATAGAATATATTACACACTTTTATTAATACAACAAGAAAATTACAATTTTCATAATTTTTGCTAGAATAATTTTTTAGCTAACAAGTTCAATTTCATTACTTTTAGCTCTCTCTTTCTCTCTTTATCATTGAAGCTTATTTTAGATGATGATAAATAAACCACTCTTATTTATAGTTGAAGCAAACCATTCTAAATCACATAACTTACATAGTCTTTATAAAATCAAACAACTCATTATTGACTACATAAAATACTTAGTTATCATTAAGCTAAGTAGACAACCTTATAATCAACTATTAATGACTTCTTTTAAACTATAAAATTCATTTGGTAAAACTTTAACCAAATGACTTGGTACAATTATACAAAATAATAATTATGATTTTTGTTGATTTTTGTAATGACTATTATATCATAATGTAGTTTTATAAAAAAATACTTAAACTCTTAAAATTAAGAGTTCCATACCACACACATTTTAAACATCATTTTAAACATTTCTAAAATCATATGTTATCACAAAACTCAATTTGAAATTGCATTCTATAAAAATGCATTTATCTTATCATTTAAATCAATTCAATTATAAATCTCACAACCATGAAGATACCACATGCAACATAAAATTCATAAATCACCAACCAAGCTAATTACAAATATTCATGGTATTAATGTAATATAAGAGACCAACCAATTAATACAAGAAATAATTTCATTATAGTCCTTGGTAAATGAGATTATCAGGTATATAAATCATAACCCATTATTTACCAACATAAAATTATAAATAGTATAACACTAATGATAGTGTCAATATTGAGTACTTATAAGGTAGCGAAACTTTAAATCTTTAAAATCTTTAATCTAACATAGATTCATCTTTTTTCACTCTAGACCTATGATAACTCCATTAAAAGGAAAACTACCATTAAGTAATACTATTTACTAGTGTAAAATGATGTAAAATTAACTTTAAGCATAATTAAGGAAAATAAGTTGATTTGACAAAATCTTTAAATACAACTTTTGAAAACCTTCTTGAATTTTAAGAAAATCCCATTCTAATTATTAAAAATAATTTAAGACTTTTCCATAATTAACATAAGTTTTTTCAACATAAAATCAACATAACAATCATAAACCATTTTCACTTAGCCCATATATAATAAGAGCCTATCAAATAGTACATTGCAATCATTTTCAAATTTTTCATATATAACTACATAAACACACACATATATTTATATTAATTATTCTTTTCAATGATCTATTAACATGGTTTTAAACTTTAGAGCATAGATGTAGTCACAATGACTAAAAGGGGGATATAAAGGCACCAACTCCTCAATTAACTATGAAAAGTCTTGTTATATACAAGGTTTGATGGTAGCAAGGGTGTTTCTTTTTGAATTTAATGCTTTTTGTGGATAATATTTTAATAATTTTTATTTATGAACCATGATTTGAGCACTTGAAATGCTCATGTGGCAAATTAGATAGTTTTTCTTTTTATTTGTTAAAATTTTAAGTATTTGTAGATATACAACAATATCAAATTTTAACATTAATAAAAATATCTTTTGAATTTTCTAACTATACTTTACACCGTTAAATGCAAAAATAAATAAATTGTTGAATGTGTAAATAACATTTAACCATTTAATATCTCTTCATATTCTTGTATTAAATTTATTATATTTTCATTTTAAATAATAATTAAAATAATAACTAGTTAATAATAATCATCAATATATATATACAAAATTTGATATTAGAATGCCTATTAGGCATGTTCTTAACATATAAATTGTGTTAGCACTTGATTTTTATCTAGTCTTTTTATCCAATGATGAGTATTGACATTAATTTTCAAAAAGTCAAAATCATTTAATTTCTTAAAAAATTACATCTCAAATAAATCATTTCTTCTAGTAACTTCTTTTCTGCAAGAAGTTGCATCAACAACTTTCTAATAAAGGAAAGTTATGCCAATAAATTTTCAGATTTAAAAAGTTACTAAAATAAGTCTTACTCCAAGAAATAAAAAAATAAAATTTTTCATATTAGAAAGTTATAAGTCTATAAATATTTGACTTTCCTTATATAAGTCAACTTATCATTTTTGGAGAATAGTTTTTAAAGCAAATTTCTTCTATACTAGTTACAAAATAATTTATTCTGGAGATTATTTAATTTATATAATATTTTTTTCTTTTATTGTATAATGTTAATTCCATGAAAAGATATTAGAAATATGTTACCAAAATCTTCTATTTCTAATAAATTGAATAATGTTTTGAGTTTAAGAATTTTAATTTTGCTTTGTTAAATGATTTTATTACTCTCTATTTGTTCTAGATTTAGTTGAGTTTTACAATTATTCTTTGTCAAAATAGTTATGACAATAACTATTTTATCATGAAAGAGTTGATGATGCAACTTTTTTATAGGAAATAAATTGTTGACATAACTCTATGTTTTAACAATTTTAGCTAATGAATGTTTAGATGATATTCAATAATGATGTTGATGAATTGATATAGATCTATTTGTATTATATCATACCAATCATGTAGAATGAAATATGTATATTTAATATTGCAATTGAGGTTTATTTTTATTGTTGAAATAATTTCTATTTTTCTAGTATTTTGATCTTTTGTTCATTTAATAAATGATAAATTCTTTTAATTTTTTTACTTATTGATCAATTAATATTGTAGCTCTCACAAATAAATTATTTGTAATGGGGAAATTATTTATAATTCTATTTTGTATCTCTCAATTCTCATTTATCTTGTTCTCATAATTACAAGTTGTAATATATGAATAAATATAACACTCATATGGTGGCTTCAGAAATATGATAATTATTTAAATAGAAAAAATAATTATATGGCTTAGATATAGTAAATATGACCATTTAAATCTAATTTTGTAAGGTCTAGTTTAATACTCTAAATTTAGTCATATTCTTTAGTTTTACTATGTTAAGTTCATTATAGGTTTATGCATTCCCCAAGAGAGCCTCTCAAGAGGATCACTATTCACTCTTAGAAGGTCTATATTATTATGATTGTAAATCATTTTGGATAAATTGATACCTCATTCACAATGATGATTCCATTAGGACTTGCAATGAAGAGTAGTGGTTTCAACACATTTAAGTTTTATAATTGCTTTTCCTATTTAATTAATTATCATATTTTACTTGTTGCATTCATTGCATTATATTCATATTTACACGTTGATCTTGAATAATCGTGTAATTATTGGAATATGGTTCCTTTAACTTCACTCCATTCTTTATAACTATATTTGTACTTTACCACTCTAATCATGTATTGACAATCGTTGTTATACCCTTGATTATGGAGACATTAAGTACATTAATAGTAGGAGTTTAAGCCTTTTTACCCAACTTAGATTATATAGAATACCATAGTAATTTTCCATAGGATTAAACCAAATGTTATATGCTATATAGATTTTGAATTTTTGAATAATTTAGTTCACTTAAATCTAACCTTATTAAATACCTAGATTTTGAATTTTTGAATAATTTAGTTCACTTAAATCTAACCTTATTAAATACCTACTCACTCTTGTTAAGGTAAAATGCTACCAAAATTTTAATTTAAAGTTGGTTATGAAATTTCATCTCATATAGTAAATATGTATTTAAGAAGTTAAATTATTATAGAATTTTTTATAAATCATTTCATTCATATTAATCATAAACCAACTTTACTTACTTTACATTTATAAGAGTTATACATCCTAAGTTCCCAGTTTGAACTTTAGATTAGCAACCTACCTAAGATAGATTAAAAAACTAAAAACATGGAGATATAAAAGGTAGAAGAGAAATTTGTCTATTGGTTGCTATTTATGAACCAACCTATTTCTATGTTTTTTGTCACATGCATCCATGCATTCTGTATTTTATTTTTTAATGATTTTCTTTTACATCCATAATGTTGATTTTCTAAATAAGTTCATGAATACATCCTACATGTAATGGCATGTCATGTTCATGAAATCTTATGCATGCATGCTAACCTTAAGTTCTTGTAGATAAAATTAGATGACAAACCAAAATCCTATTAAATCTTTTATGTAAGCCATAATATAAGTTTTAATGAATCAACCTTTGCCCAGTTCTTACAACATAAATTCAAGACATTGATCAAATATTATATTAGAGAGGTTGTATATGAAATGCTTTCTATACCTACAAGGCCCAAACTTGGAAAAGGAAAGTGACCAATGTATGTGATGATTCAGATTCTAACTCTAACACAAGTGAGGTTTCATTACAACCTCCTTATGTTATTGAGTCTATCAAAGAACTAGTTTATATTCCTTTAATGAATCATAAGACAAAGTAGCTACAATTATTAAGGAGGAAACAAAATGTCATTAGGTATTGATTTTAAAGAGCTTTCTTTGAATCTCATTAAAGATTTGTTTTCGAATTTTAAAATGCCAACTTTAATAAAATATAATGAAAATAGTGACTTGAAGAATCATCTCAAGTAGTATGCAATGATGATGAGTACCATTAGTTTAGCTGATGACCAAATTGTCAAGATATTTTATTATCTTTAAAGGGTCCTAATTTAGGTTGATATTATGGTCTTAATAAAGTAATCACCTATAATTGAAAGCTTTTGTGTACAATTCTTTTGTAAATAATACAATTTTAATTCCATAATAGAAGTTTCTTTATTAAATTTAAAATTGATAAAATAAAAGTTAGTCCTTTATAGAATACTTTTCTCATTAGATGAACAAAGCTAGCTAAAGAGGATTTTATCAACAAGTTGAGTTTGAATTCTCTACTAATATTCTAAGATTGGATAAAATTTCAAACTTTTCCAGAATTTTGAGGAGATATATGTTTTTGGCCAATACATATAATAGGTAGAATCCTTCAAGAAGAAGGAATTGCCTCTAAACCAAAACTTGCTTTCACCTATACCCTAAACAGTACTCAATTCAAAATTTCTAGAGTTCATAAAATCTCTACCCTTGAAAGTTTTCTAATTTTGGAAATCTAATTTTTAATGTTTCTTTATGTTTATAGAAAACCAACATATGATAATCCTTTAAATCATATTTTCCTAATCCTCCACCTACTTATATTGAAACTACCACCTTTTGCCACCATCATTGATATCATAACTATATACAAATAATTATAATTTCTTACAGAGGACAATGCAAGATCTTATTGATTTTATAAAGGTGGTTAACCCAAAAAAATCTTGACCTTCCACTAAAACTAATTCCTTACCTAACTACAATCAAGTTCTTAACCATAAAATTATAATATTTCTTTAAATTTACCAAAATCTCTTATAACAGTTGAGATCAATGAAGGTAGGAAGTTGTTATCGATGTTAGAGAGCATGAATAAGGAGTGGCTCCTAGAAAACTTCTAGTCATAAAGGTATATGATAAAATTGATCTCACACTCAAAGAAGATAATTTTTGAGACTTTATAGGGATGAAGTTGTATGGTTAAGCGATTTCGAGATTTTACAAGTATGAGATTATATAATTGAGAATGACTAGAATGGTTTCAAGATTGTACATGTATAAGATTTTATAATCGAGAATAGCTTAAAAGATTTGATATGTATTATCCATACTAACAAGATGCATCTACCTTTTGAATGCTAATTTTATAAGAACTCCATAGTATATTGGAAAGATCTCTTGTCAAGTTGTGGAGGTAGTTGTCAAATCAGGTTGTTATATGTCTAATCATGAATTCATTTATAGATGTTTAAATGTAGCCTAATTTATTTGCAATAAATCCCCAATTTGCTTATTTATGTGATATGTATTATGATGATACAACATATGAATTTAACCATTACATATGCATTTTTTTGACATTAATACATCATGCATAAAATTGATTAGTTTAGACATTATTCTAATTAATGAAATAGTAAAGTTTTAAAAAAAATACACAAATCATTTTACCTACTTTTCAATTTTTATTAATATATCAATTATATTATTTCTCATTATACAATGAGTATCAATGATTGAGAATGACATATTTAAATTTGTTTCCCATAATTTGATTAAGATTCAAGTGAATAAGAATAAAATATTACTTAGTACATTATCTCCTAATATTTAGTATCTTTAATTTTATTTTTTACGAGACTCTTACTTTAACAATATACATATCATATATGTGTTTTAATATACTTTATCTTTTTATTATTTTTTAACATCAACATCATTTTTTTAATTTTTTACTCATATTCAATCATTTTATTTTTGTTAAACAATCAATCTTTTTAATCTACATGATATTTTTTATTATATATTATATGTATCAAAATTTACACATAATTGATAAAATATAATTAAATTTGAATTAATCAATAAATCATACTAAGTAAATGTTAAATCAAAATTTAATAACTTATTTTCAAAATCGATTCAATTTATGAAATCAAGCCATTTTTAGCAAAGCCTATTTAATAAAATCATCAATTTTTGAGATCAAAGAAGAAGTTTGTAACCATCATCATTATTATCATTCATAAAAAAGTAACTTTTTAAATGGAAAAGGCAGTTCATCATTTTTATATTTCATTGAAGGTGGTTTTTTGATAATCTCTTATTTTTTCTTGTTTCTTTTTCATTTTTCTTGTAATATCATATTTTCTATTTTAATTTGGTAGTCTTTGAGGTTTTAATGTGCTTAAATAATTCCATGAACATTAACTTCAAAGTTGCACATAATTTTAGTAATTCCATTATTCTTTCTAAAAAAATAATTATTCATGTAATTCATAATCATTGATCATTTCTAAATCCATTAACATTAATTATTTACTTACTTTCAATTCTAAATTCCTACAAGTTACAATATATATGAAAAAGAATTTCTTCTTATTTACAATTCAACTGATAAATATTTATATTAATATGAATCAAACAATTATGTTATACAATTATCTTTCTTTTGTTTATTGTTGGAAAAGTTAAATTTCAATTTTTCATTTGAATGGCTAAAAAGCACATGACAAAAAAAGTTTGTAGCTAAACATTAATTATATGTTTTGATATTACATTAATTGAAATATTGATATTTAATTATATATTTTAATTTGTTCACATTTTCCAAACATTTGTAATCAAGAACAAAAGGAAAATGACTATAATGACATTGTATTATAATTATCTTGTTAAACTAAGTTATTAATTTGATATCTTTAGTTAGATGGTGTATCTTTTTCTATATTTTCAGGCTATAGGATATTGATGGTATTTATGTCATATTACTGGTATTTAAGCAATCAACTGAATTGTAATTATATATTTTTTTTATGTGAGTAATGATATTTTCTACAAATTTGTTAATAATTTTGTATGAAAAATTTATTGCTTTATATATTATTTATATAAGTTCTATTAAACTCATGTTGATCTAATATTTTTTTGTTATTAATAATATTGTAGCCTAATGATACGAGTGTTCTATACGAAATTTAAGAGGCGTGAGTTTGAGCCTCCATTATTGCATATGTAAATTATTGTTAAAAAAATCTAATATTTTCTTATCATGCATTGAATTTTATTTATGATATTTTCTTATTATGCATTGAATTTTGTTTGATGGATCCATCATTCGGAATTTTATCCTATAGATATTTAAATTGACATTTTCAAAGTGTATATTTGATTTAATTTTTATTAGTATTATTATAACTATTAATTCTCAATTATTTTGTATAAGATATGTATCAAACTATAAGAATAATATTTAAGATTTTATGAAATGATATGATTTAATTAGAATATCACATATTGAATTAACATACATAAAATAACTTTTTATATATTTATTAAAAATATTTGTCAATTTAATTGTACTTGAGATGAAAAATTATTTTTCCATAAAAAAGGTTCTCAAATTGAAGTAAATTAAACGTATCCAAAATTTGAGTTTGAGACGAAAATAAAATGTAGTGATTCAAGTTAATCTTATATTATATTTAATTGCAATATTTTTGATAAATTGATATAATCATAACTCACTAATTACACGAATTTATATATTATTTTAAAAAATACGTCTAATTACCTTTTCTTAACCAATTTAATGTAATCATTATTAATAAAAGAATTATATATTCAACTAAAAATGACTCATAAATTACATCAAATTTATACCTTAATTTAAACTAGAAGTCATCATATTTTTCAAATGAAATTATAATTAAAATTATGATGTTTTTATTCTTCAATTTAATTTATTTGTTAAACTGAGTTTAAATATGTTTTTAAATATGATTTATTTATTATTTACATAAGATATCTATATTGTTAAATATACATTATCTTTACTTTTATACATGGTAAAAATTATGAATTTGAAAACTTACTTGAATATGTATTAAGTTGGTTTGGGATCTGCTGAAGGATGAACTTCACAGCTGAATTGTCATGGTTTTATTTGAATTTGATTTCCTAGTTGTTTTTTCTGATTTACTTGAGATCTCCAAAGATACGCGTTAAGCCCTATTGGCTGGAGCTTCTAGGTATCATGCCCAGACAAACCCATTAAAACAGGAAACCACACCACGCCGTGGTTCCGCCTCTGCAATTCTATTTGCCGCTCGAATTCTATATAAAAGCGAAGGGGCCACAACGGAAAATACCCTTCTCTCTGCATCCATTTCTTTCAATTTCCTTTTCGAATTTGTCAAACTCTTAATGTCCCTTCTTCAACTATCCTAACCTTTGCTTAATTGCTTGGCTTCTGGGATTTTGGTTTTCCTCTTATGATCTCAAAGAAATGGTATTGTTTCTTTATGCTAAATTTGATCTCTGATTCATCAATGTGTTTTACGGGGATTTTTGTGCATTAGTGTCACATAATCAAGCTTATACCTGACGTTGAATGGATTAGATTTTGCCCACGCAAACATGTATATAGGAAAACGAAATTCTTTATCTGTAAAGCGACTTGGAAGAGACTCGAGTGTGTTTTGAATTGTATGATAGTTATTAGTGCTAGTGTACTGATAAAAATGTAAAAAAGTAGATTTGTAGGACTATTGATCAAATATTGAATGGTATGTATGTTCTTACTTGCGGTTGTACTTAAGTTGGTATTCAATTTCTTATGTCTTCTTCCTAATGTCATCAATGCTTTTCTTCTTGTTGTTTCCATTTCTCTATCCTTAGAAGGGGCAAAAAGGGTTTTCTGTCTTCCCTTTATGAGCGAAAGATCTCTAGCGGAAGATCTCTAGCTAGAAGTGAAACATTTATGGAGTTCAGTAATTTTTTAACATCAAAGTTTCAGGTCCCAAATGATGGAGATATTGCAAACACAAAGATGAAGACTGAAGATAAAATTGATTTAAAAGGAAGACAGAAAAAGAAAAAGGACCAATTGGGTACTCGTCGTCCTGCATGCTCATGGGTGCACTTTAGGTAAAACTTTCTCAAGATTGGTTGTTCCTAGGTTGAGACAGATTCATCGTTTGTTTATTTTTAGCTGCACATATACTTATGGATACATCAATTCTATAGCCGAGAGTTTATCAAGGAGTACAGTGCATCACATCCTGAGTCGTCTGGCCTTAAAGCTGTAAGTGTCCTGTCACCTATAAGAATTGGTATGCGTCGTCTATTTTTTATTTCTGAAGGTAGCATTGGACGTAATGGCTTTTCCAATATCAGGCCACAAAGGCAGCATCAGATGCTTGGAAGTCAATGAGCCTGGAGGAGAAAGCAAAATATACTAGGCGTGCTCGTGAAGTATGGGATAATTACTTGAGTACTGCTCCTGCTCGTATTCCCAAGCCAAGAAAACAGGTTTTGGCACATTTTCTGCTACTTTTGTGCATATATACTCTGTGTCAGATGAATGTGACTGCTAACTGCTGCAGAGCAAGCTAGTCACAAGATGCTCTCCTGGCCGCGTATTCAATGTGCTTCAGCGCCTTACGCCAGAACAAAAGGATGCGGTGAAAGACATGGGATTTGGCAGCCTCCTGGGTCTTAGATGCCGGACCCTACGCCGCAGTTTGTGCCTTTGGCTATTGCAGAGGTTCAATGCTTCCGGACGCTCCTTGGAAATTTGTGGTGATCGCATTCCTTTATCTCCAAAAGATGTGGAGTCTGTGATGGGATTATCATCTAGTGGGAAGGATGTGGTTAATTCAGGCCCTGATGATGCGATTGCAGATCTACGCCGAAGCTATAACGCTACAAATCGTGGGATTTCAGTTAGCCTTCTAGAAGAGCGATTGAAAGCTCCAGAAGCAGGAGAGGATTTTAAGAGATCATTTGTCCTCTATGCATTGGGCACACTTTTATCCCCAACGGCAAGACTTGATGTTAGTCCTTCATTTCTTCACTTCTTGACGAATATGGATGTCGTCCATCAGTATAATTGGGGAAAGTTCTTACTTGACCGTCTAGTTAGGGAGGTAATTCGTTTTCGCCAAGGGAAGCAACGTGCAGTTGGTGGCTGTCTTTTGTTTCTTCAGGTGAATTAAATCTGTTCTTTTCTTCAGAGATCAGGCGCACAATATCTCTAAAATTTTATTGCTTCTCAGCTCTTTTATTATGAGACCATCTCAGTTGAGGGACCTGGTGGTTTGGATCGGCCTCCGGTGCCTTGTATATCCTCATGGGGAGAGGAGGAGATTATTGAAAGGGAAAAGCGGGAAAGAGAACTTGGTGGCTATGGTTTTGGAGAGGTATTGAAATTCACAGTTGAGCATTTCTCTCGTATAACAATTTGAAGTTGATATGCGTTTATTAAAGCTTGCTGCTCCTATTTAGTTGTTATGCAAGGATAGGTGCACTGCTGTGGAGTCATCAGAGAATAGAAGACATCTGGATGGCATCCGAAGTGGGAAAATAAATGCTGAGGTTGTGCATACCTCGGTCTTTGAAAAGGCTAGGGGACAGGTTGTGATTATGATACCATGTCGTTGTTATATCAGTATCTGTTATACTCGTTAATTTGTTGATTCTCATTACAACTTTCTATTATTAGATAATTGAAAATAATAATGTAAATGCTCCGACTTCCCATTCCTTATGTCTGCTTTCCTTTTGTAGGTTGATGGAGAAAGATCAAGTGGGGATATTACTGCAGAAGAGGTACTCATTCTGTGTCTTCTTTGTCCCTTATATTGTTGATATGTCTGCCTCTGTAGCCGCTCTAATAGCAGATAGTTGTTCGACATAGTGCTTCATGATGTAAGTGTAGTTGTTAGCTTGTGCCAGCGCAGCTTATTAACTGAATATTACTCAACAAGTGGCTTAGACAGGTGGCATAGAGAGATATAAGTCTATTAAAGTTGTACCAGAATGCATATTGATTGACTAATAACCGTTCTGTTACTGTGTCTTCTCTAGTTCTCTTCTCTGTTCCTATTCTCTCTGTGATCAGAATCTTCCTTGTTGGCCCCTTAACAGCTTCTTATGGTTCTTCAAACCTGTTTCTTAGAAAACATCATACTGTATTTTTTCCCTTCTGAGAATTGCAAACGTAGAAGAAAATGCCATTCTAGCACCGGAAGACTTGCTTATGTGATCATGCACGTATAATGATCAAGTTCCGATTGCAAAAGCCTATTTCAATGGAAGTGCTTTATGCTGCTTTTTTTCCGATGGATGCATATGTATGGAAGAGATTTAATCTGATAAATAAAAGTAAAACCTGTAATAAAGCGAATTTCTTTTAAGCTTTGATGTGGGTATGGTAATCAAAAACAGATGAACATTCTTACGTTGTGAAATCTAAATGATATTCGGACCTACCTTTTAGGCAATAGAAGCATCCTTTATAACAATTGACTTGGGATATCTCTGCAGATAAATGTGCCGAACCTTGCAAGCAGCAGCATAGTGTGTGAGGAGATTGTGGTGGTTACCGAACCTGTTAGAACAGTCTGCCGAAATAACGAGTATGGATGTAACACTATCCTAGATCACAACAATGATCACGAAGAAACATGTTCGTTTTCACCTTGCGCCTGCCCCCTGTTAAACTGTAACTTTACCGGATCAACCGACCAACTATCACTACACTTCAGCAGTAAACACTGGGACACGGGACGGCGTTTCAGATACAACAACCCTCTAAAAGTATCCCTGGGGATGAACGAACAATTCCTTGTTCTTCAAGCGGAAGAAGATGGTGTCCTGTTTCTTCTCAGCAAGAGCAGTGAAAGCATCGGAATTACAGCAGTAGTGACATGTATAGGACAGAGCCCAAGTGATGACAAGTTCTTGTATCAGATCGTGGCACGCAGAGGAATCAACTCGGTTAGATTAAAATCATCGACGGAGTATTTTCCAGGCAGGGTGGAAGGTTTTCCTCAAATGGATTTTCTTTTGATTCCATTTGGTTTCATTAGTTGTTCTGGGCAGCTTGAATTGGAAATTTGTGTATGGAATTCAACAGAATTAGACACGGATTGCTTCTAATCGGAGTTGGAATTGAAGTTTCGGTTATTAAAGTATTACGAAAATCATTAAAATTTAAACATCAAAGACAAGGTCTGGAATTATCTAAAAATAATATAAAACATAATTTATTCCAAATCTGATCAAAAATGTTTTCTGTAAATTAATTCAGGCGTCGTCCATTATAGCTTAAACCTTATTCTATAGCTGTTTTGTTTTGGGCTGGAACTATGATTGTCCTACCACTGCAACATCTCTAATTAGAGAAGAAGAAAGCAATCATAACACTTTTATTTTTATTTTAAAAAAATTCCAAGAAGATAGATGTATAAAAAACTGAAACAATGTCGTATAGAATGAATTAGTGGGTATTATATATAGAATAGATAAGTGGAAAGTATAGCCTCACTTATTGAACAATGACCAAAGCTAACAACAGAAAACCACTTTACAATATTGTCCACTACCGTAATACGTATTAAATAATATTCTAAAGTAGAAAACCACATTCCATTGTTGCCTTCTCATCATTTCTTTCGCACCTTTAGCATGGTTTATGGGCTCCCCCCCCTCTACTTTCTACCTAATCTCTCAACATTCTTTATTAAATTATTACCAAAAATTAATTTTATAAAAATAATCAATTAAGAGTTTAAGAAAATGAAGAAATTCTTTGGATATCAATATTAAAATTGATTTCTTCTTAATCATTTCAACATAATTAACCCTCTTTATTTTCTATGCCGTATAAATTAGAAGCTAGAGCCTCCCACTCTGTCTAGCTCTATTTTCTTTCTCTAAACGCTCTATTGGTTTCTTACTGCTAAAGAGAAGCAAACATGGGTGCTCTTGATTACCTCTCCAATTTTTGTACTGTCACCAGCACAAGAAGAAGCAAGCGCAAGCCCATGCAGGTACTCCCTAAATGCATTAAATCCATAAATAATTTTAAAATATGGATATAATACAGTTCAACTAAAGAAAATCACAAGTGCATATTATGCCTGAAGATATTTTTATAAAGAATATTTGTCTTTTTATTTACATTATAGTTCAATTTTTCAAATACATGAGTTCTTTTGATTTGTTCATCATATACACATCTTAATCATTTGCCTAACACCAATCCTGAACCCATCAACTTAATCTTTTCCCTCTCTCTTGCCTGCTTCTTATCCGGAAACTATTATAAACCTGGACTACATTCTTCTGCTGAACAGACAGTTGAGATCAAAGTGAAAATGGATTGTGATGGCTGTGAAAGAAGAGTTAAAAGTGCTGTTACCACCATGAAAGGTTACTCCATCTTCTCCATATATATATATTATATTTTTACTTTTGATTACCATAATAATGCTGTAATTTTTTCTCACCTTTTCAGTAATTTACGCCCCTGATTAGATGAAGTTAAAGCAATATATATTCATACATGCAGGTGTAAAAAGAGTGGAAGTGAACAGAAAGGAAAGCAGGGTGATAGTAAGTGGATATGTAGAGCCAAACAAAGTCCTGAAAAGGGTAAAGAGCACAGGAAAGAGAGCAGAATTTTGGCCGTATATTCCACAACACTTAGTTCAGTATCCATACGCGGTTGGCGCCTATGACAAGAGGGCGCCCGCAGGCTATGTTAGGAATGTTGTTCAAGCTTTTCCTGCCTCTAGTAATGCTCCTGAAGATAACTTTGTGTCTTTCTTTAGCGATGATAATGTCCATGCATGTTCCATCATGTAAATTCAACTTCTATATAATCTATGATCATGTTTTCGGATTATGATTAGTTTCATGAATTCTTTATCTGCTCTCGCATAAGTTGGTTTAAAAAGGTAGGATTCCCAATAAATAGACAGCTTATACATACATACATGTATGTATGTATGCATGCATGCATGTTATCATTTCCTTTTTATCATCCAACTGGGAATTCTTTATCAGAAATTCTATATATGCGTCTGATAGCATGGAACTTTTAAATTATGTTATATAAATACAAAAAAATAGCATACATACAATATACAAATAAAACTTTCCAATAAACTATTAGTAGTAGTATTTACATTAAAATAAAACTTTTCATTAAAAAATGTTCAATACGTATGTTGTCAAATTTGAGAAAAGAAAGATTTAAAGTATTTTGGTTAAAAGATATATTTATTAAACAATGAATATATTTAAAATAATAACAATATTTAAAACCTTGATAATAGTGTCAAAAACTTGTTGATCACTTCTTCATATATATAACTAACAACAATTTTAAATTTTCCTTTTACTAAATGTCATAGGAAACTTATTAATATGTCAATTACCATTTGTGATTTAAATTGCTTATCTAGGATTTAGAAAAAGATTGGTGTTTGTGTTTTGATAACTCAAAAAATTAATGAAACAAAAAAGAAAATATCCAAGTAATTTAAGATAAACTTTTTAAAGATGAGGGTGCATTCAAGTTGTTTTAAGATGAATGTGAAAGTCAGTTGATGAATATAGTTGAAAGACTTTTAAGGTGATATAATGATAAATATCAAAACCCTCTTTTAAAAGTGACAATGAATTATTAGTATTAATAAATTCCTATTTCTATAACGAAAATGCAAACATTAATTCAATAAGTCCTATTATTAAATTAATTCCTCATAAACAATCAAACTTTATTCCTAGATAATTAACATTCAAGCATACCAAGGTTATTCTTCTTAATTAATCTTTCTTCCAAAGTAACAATTTGCATACAAGTGACCAATTTATAAGCAAAATGAACAAGCGATGATATCGATAATAGCATGTAAAGGCATTCTACCATTAACAACAATCAAATAATATTCATATAATCATCATCTAACCTAATTGTATCCTTACGATGCTTACTCACATATTAAGAGTTTTAAAGTAAAAGACATAAAGAAATAAAAAAGAAAGATAAAATATTCCACAAACATAGATAGTTAATAGAAACGAAAGAGTTCAAATGTGAAATGGTGTTATGGTCTTCAAGCTTGAATTAGTTGTAAAATCTTCTCCTTTTTAACTACATATCTCTAGATTGATGATTAAGAGTTTTTAGTTGAAAGAGTAAAAATGGAAAAGTATCTTATAATCCTAAAATGAACTAAACTATATAATGCTCTAATTCCTAATTCTTAGCCCTAAATAGAAAAGGAAGTGTACATCCAAAATGCAAGAGTGACTCTATTTAAGTAAGAAAAATATATATTTATATGAGCTCTAAACCTTAGAGTACTTGAATTGATCTCAACCATTGATAAATGCATCAATGGTTTATAATAAATTAGCAAAAACATGTAAAAATGGAATGTGGACAAGTATGACTCTTGGAGAGTTTACACGAATTGTGGGGACTTAAAATGAAAGTTATATGCATGAATAATAGGCGACATGACTCAACAGGGGTTATACAAGTCATGGGAATGCAAATGAGCATGAAATAAAAATGGAACAACATGTTGTGCAAGTTGTGTAGCCTTTACATGACTTGTAAGGACCTAAAATGTAACATAAAAATTTGGGCAACAAGCTACTTGAATTGTGTAGCCTTTACATGACTTGTGGAAAGTCAAAATGCAAACGAAGCTAAAAAATGAAGCTTAATAAAGTACAAAAGTCATGCATTAAACTCCTTAAACTTAAAACATTATTTGTCTTCAAACAAAAGTAAAATGGAAAAATGAAAAACAAAATACTTTGATCAATCTCTCATAATAATCAAGAGATTTAAAACATAAAAATCAAATCTTAATCACCATGAATACATTTATCACAATCCAATCAACCTCTCAATTATATAATAAAAATCTTAACCATTAAAATATGAAAATAAGCAAATCAAAACTTCTTAATAGCATTTTATTTAATACATGCAAATCCATCAGAAGGATAAGTATAGTTAGGATAGAACAAAACAAGGATTCAAATAAAACATGTCCAAATTGCACACATACAAAATTTTTTCTTTTCTTTTCTTATCAATTTTTTTATTAGGACTAATTTATTTCATTTTGAGTTTTTACTATGAACGTAAACATTTATTGTGCTAACCTCCACTTAATAAACCTCAAACAAACATAACTAAAGTAATTATCATATCTACTTAGCTTAATTTGACCTAGAAACAAACGTGAGACTCATGTTTACCCTATCTACTTAGCAAGGAAAACTTATGAGCAAAGTATATTTTTTTAACATATGATACTCATATTTTGGTTATATTCAACCTAGAGACACATATGAGATTTATTTTTGCCCCTATATACTAACTAAGAACATCAGAGCAAGTTCTTGTAAAAGCCAATCTTATTTTTCTTTAATTTTTTATACTTATTTTTGTTCTTTTTTTTTTATATAGCTCTATAAACTTCACTTAATATGGTCAAGAAAAGCTAGAAGAAGAGAAGAGGAATGTGGTGGAGAGGTCAATGAAATGGAATCAAGATCATTAGAAGCATCATCATCATCCTAAACAAAGAAATATATATCTTGTTGTTTACAATACTTAATCATTAAGGATTGGGAACTTAAGTTTCTTCAAGTGCAAAATTTCAAAGTACCTAATAATCATTATAGTCAAACTACCACAACAAATGAGAGTATTCCTAGTAGAAGTCACTAATTTGAGGAATTCCCAATAAATTCATAAGGTGGCATTAAATGAAATCTAATGATGCATTTAATGGATGAGGAATAACATCTCCTTAAAAAGTTTGGGTCATTCTTAGGCAAAACTATACTAAAAATTTTTAATCTTCTCATTTTAGATTACTAATATTTGAGAATAAAAAAATTTTAAAAAAATTTACAATTAAAAGAAAATCAAGATAGTTTTATAACATTATAATATATTATAATGTTTTTGTTGGTCATATTATAGTTAGACTTGATTATCATTTATTATATTCTTAAATCCTTGGACATTTCATAAAATTTCTACTAGATATATATCTCTAAAATGCCTATATTTAAAAAGTACATAATTGTTTTCATATCAAATTTTAATAAAAATAATAATAAATATTAGTTTAAAGATTCTAAATAATATTAAGAAAAATTATACATGTTTTTTTATTATTGATAAATTGATCTCAAAGTTTTAATTTCACTTAATTGATTTGATATCTATTGGCTTTGACAAATCCATGGGATGATTCAATTTTGACTAAATTTATTCAATTTTGTCAAATTTAACCATTTTTGAAAATTGGGAATAATTATTATCGCATTTTTAAACTAAGTCATAGATTAAAATATTTTAAATTAGTTGTGAGCCTAATTTATCATTCTAACTTTAAAGTTGCATGGCCTCCGTTGTAGATTTAATAAATTCAAAATAAAATGTTTCAAGAATATAATAATTAAAATAAATACCTAAATATCAAAATTTGATTTAATGTTATTTTTTAAATGTAATTAGTGAAACATCATAAAATATTGATTATTATGGTATGAAATTACTTAACTAACTTAATTTTTTTTAACTAAAATAACACAAAATCAAATTAAGTAGAGATGCATAATGCTATTCTTACATAAGCTCTTTAATGCATCTAAAATAATAATCTCTTGATAGGTTATTGTGTTAAATGAAGGTCCTCTGGTCATTTTCTCTCTTTTTTGAGTAATTTACACTCAACCTAACCATTCTTGAAATTTAATTTATATCACAAAATCCCCTAATTCGTGTTTAAGTTTAATAAAAAAAATAGCAATTGTTTCATAATTATATTATATCAACAAAAAATCATAATACTCTTATTTAATTAATCTAATTATATATATCAAATTTAACTTTTATCAAAATAGATTGTAAATTAAATTCAACATCCTAAAATAAATATTCATTTTCTATTTTTACAAAGGTTTTTATAGTTTTTTTTTTAATATTTTTTTAAAGTCACTCTTCGTAAGAAACATGTTTTTCTTAAAAAAAAATTATGGTTATAAAGACACAAAAATTTTAAAAATCCATGATAATTTTTCTTAAAATTTTAAATTTTATCATTTAAATATTTAGCTTGTTAATAAGTATTACAAAGAAATAAATATAGCATTTAATTACAATTTATCACTTATCATAATATACTAAAAAAAAATAAGTGGAGAAGAAAAAATATAAGTCTATCATCCACTTCAATTTTTTGTAAGAACTAATTTTTTTTATCTAATTATATATAAAAACTAATTTTTATTTAAAAGATATCTATTTAAAGTTAAATATAAGTACTAATTTTTATCTACCTAAAATAAATATAAAAATTTAAATAATAATAGTTTTAGTTTAAAAAATTAAATCTTATCTAATTTTATATAAAATAATAATAAATATAAACTAAATAGTAATAGTTTTAATTTATGAAAAATAATTTTAATTTGATTTTATAGAAAATAGCAACAATTTTAACTTATAAAAATCAATTTTTATCTAATTTTTAATAAACAAAATCAATATAAAATCTAAATAATAATAGTTTTAATTTATAAAAATTATTTTTTATTAATTTTATATAAAACATACTAAATAATTAATTTTCATTATCTAATTTTTATAATAATTAATTTTTATCTAAGAATTCTGTTAAATTTAAATATAAATACTAATTATTTTTATTATCTAATAGTTGCAAAAATATCTCATATTGTTAATCTTTAACTTGATCTTTTCAAACTTATATTATAAAATTTAAGTAAAATACATTAGTGAAACATTTGGTTTAGCTTTTGACTAAGAGAAAGTGTAATATGTGCTAATATTTGAGTATTTTATTAAGTTTCATGAATTAAAATTTATATTTTATCAAAAAATAATAATACTAAAATTATTATATTTTATAATTTATTTTGAAGTACCTTTAAAGTTTTTAAATTAATATAAATAAATAATAAAAAACTAACCACATAAAATATTTTAATTGAAATTTAGGACTATTAATCAATTAAATTTGAATATATGATTATCTAATAATGGTATTCAAAATTAAATATAAATACTAATTATTTTTATTATCTAATAGTTTATCTAATAGTACCTATTAATATGTGAGTCCTTTATTAATTTTAATTAATTAAAATTTATTTATTATTAAAAAATATTATTATTAAAATTATCATATTCTACAATTTATTTTAAAGTACCTTTAAATTTTATAAATTAATATAAATAAACAATTAACTACATAAAATATTTTGACCGAAATTTAGTACTATTAATTAATTAATTTTTGAATATATAATTATCTAATAATTATATTCAAAATTAAATATAAATACTAATTATTTTTATTGTCGAATAGTTTGATTTCTTAAAATTAAGTTTCATTATCTAATTTTTATAACAACAAATTTCTATCTAAAATTTTTTATTTAAAATCAAATATAAATACTAATTATTTTATTATCTAATAGTTGTATAAATATCTTACATCATTAATATTTAGCTTAGCCTTTTCAAATTTATATTATAAAAATTAAGCAAGTAGATTGATAAAACATATTTTTCTCGGACTTTTGACTAAGAGAAAATGTGGTGTGATTCTTTCATTAATTTTAGTTGATAAAAATTAATTTTTCATCAAAAAATAATAATATTAAAATTATTATATTTTATAATTTATTTTAAAGTATCTTTAAAGTTTTGTTGAAATTTAAGATTATTAATCAATTAAATTTGAATGTATGATTATCTAATAATTATATTCAAAATTAAATATAAGTACTAATTATTTTTATTATCTAATGTTTGATTTCTTAAAATTAATTTTCATTATGTAATTTTTATAACAAGTAATTTCTATCTAAGAATTCTATTCAAAATCAAATATAAATACTAATTATTTTACTATCTAATAATTACAGAAATATCTCATATTATTAATGTTTCGTTTAAGTTTTTCATACTAACACTAAAAAAGTTAAGTAAAGTATATTGATAAAAAATATTTTTGTTAAACTTTTAACCAAAAGAAAATGTAGTAACTATTAATATATTGATCTTTTATTAAAAATGATATGCATAAGAATATAAATAGAATTATTTATTACAATAAAATTTTATTAAAATTAAAATGATATATTGCAATAAAATTTTAAATGATATATATAATAATAATATTTTATTATAATCAAAAACATTAAAAATGATTATAAAATGACATAAATGATAAATCAAACAATTAATACTAACATGCAATGTATGTTATGTAACTTTAGTATAATTAAAATAGTAAACACAATAATATAGTTTTATTAATGGAGAGGGATCAAATAAGTTAGCAATCAAATTAATCTAATTTTTAAATCTTAAAGGTAAGTTAGAAGAAAAAACATTAAGATATAATTTGTAATTTTGAGCAAATTCAAAAGGTCAATTTATATAATATACTATTTAGATTTCTCGAGTTCTCAGTATGGAGTATAACACAAATATATAAATTTAGAGGGTTCTATAATTTGAATTAAAATTTAGGATGTCAATGGGAGAAAATTTTGTTGTGGAGCAAATTCAAAAGGTCAATTTATACCATCTACTTTCGATTTCCCAATAAGGATTTTTGTAGAACACAAATATGAGAGTTTTATAATTTGAATTAAAATTTAGGATGTAAATAGAAGAGAGTATTGTTTAGGACTCTAATTGTAAATTATCCCTAATTTTTAAATCATACAAATTGCAATAATTGCATATTTTTATTTCAATTAATATTTATGTACAAATGATTAACCTAATATAATAAAAAAACAAATCTATACAAGAAAGAAAATAAATTGATAAAAAAATAAGTTAACAAATGAAAAGAAATATTTCTATAATCATGTAAACAATAATTCATTTTATCTTAATTAATATTTATATCAACATAAAATGATTTGTATTAATTATTTTATTATATACTTATGGGTAAGGAGCATGTTGGCATATAAATTATTCTATCTAGCATGCATAATTAATCAACAAGCTTTAAAATTTATAGTCCTTATTATGTAATTATGCCACCACAAGAATACGGGTTGCAACTGCAGTATAAGGGTATTGTTCACTAGGATCAAAGGTAGTCAAATACTAGTCATCAATTTCATCAATTATTTAATCAATTATTTAAGCAATTCAACACTTGATTAAAAGATAAAGTTTATTTAATCAACTAATACCATTAAATAATTAACATAATATACATAATATACAATTAACCATAGGGATGAATGAATATGAACATTAATAAAACATTTCATTAATAATTTAATTACAACCTCAAAGCGGTGTTTTAATGTAAAGTTCTTTTTATCAAAAGGGATTTTACCTACTAGAATTGAGCTAACACCTTACTTTCGTGACTTCTAGATTAATTCCAATGATTAAGTTCAATTTTCATACTTCATGCCTCCAAATTAATTAACCCCTATATCTAGGTAATTACAATTCGGTGTTCTTAAGTTCATTCAATAAGGTTAATCTTTATTTCAAAGCAATTAACAGAACTAATTAATGTTTGCATGTTAAAAGGGCTCATTCTTAACAATGAAACAAATTGACAAGAAACACAACTTAAGAACATGAGAAAATATTAAATTACTAATAGATAAGAATGACATAACATCCATACCCTAAAGTTATTATTAAAACATAACTGGAAAGTAAATGAAGTAAAAGAACATCATAATTGAAGAAATTACAACCATAAAGAGTTTAAAACTAAAATAGAAGAAGATGAAGGTAAAAGGAAAATCGAATAATTTTGCTATTGCTCTGTCTTTTGCTCTTCCTTCCCTACCCAATCTAATCATCTTCTCAATGTCTTGATGAAGATTTATCATAAGGGGAACAAAATAAAAAAAAGAAGATTAGCAAACTCCACACTTAAATATGTCTTGTTTCCTCTCAAACTCCAAACCCCTAATTAATTTTTTCTCTTTATTATTCTCCTATAAATCCCACATTTTGTAGGCCTAAAATCCCTTCCCCCCTAAAACTGACTTAAAACATGAATGCATCTTAACCCTATGTTTTCATGATTGAATGGATGGCAAAAGAGGGGAAAAATATGATCTAAAAGCGTCACACGAGTCATGCTTAGCAAGACATAACTCGTATGGAGTTCGTAGCATGAAAAGTGGTCAATTATAGGGAGCACACATGGACATGACTCGTGTTTCTACTCACACGAGTCATGTGAGTCTTGATTAAAGAAATGGGGATGGCTTATAGGGGAACACATGAGATATGACTCATGTCCCTCCTCATATGAGTCATGTAATGCTCAAAAATAGGTGTACTCATGTGAAATATGGAGAACTCGACTCATGATCCCGTGAACACAAGTCATGTGACCTAAAAAATGCAGAATGCCTACTGTAACGTGCCTAACATGAGTCATGATGACCTAAACATAACTCATGAACCTAAAAACTAATGTTCTAATGCATGAATTGAATATCAAAAACTATAAAACATACAACATGGTATTAGATTGCATCAAATTATAAACTAAGGATGGTACACACATAACATAGGTCTAAAACTAAAGTATTATGTATATGAATGAGAAATATGACTAAAATGAATGAATAATACTAAGTATGCAACATTATGAGAATGATGCATGAAATGATAGAAAATGTATGAAATGCTATATTATATGCTAAGATACACAAATAAAATGCATGAAAACATAGCTTAAAAAGTCATTTAAGAATTGAGAAAAGAAGTGATAATGTCAATTATCAAACCACCCCAAACTTAAAAATTTTACTTATCCTCAAGCAAAGAAAAACACAAAGCCATAAACTGGAATGAATCATAAATCATCAACATTCAACTTAAATGAAGTAAAGATGCAAGAAATATAATGATGTGAAGAATAACTAAAAGTGCTCAAGTGGAATTTAATATCTAGTCATTACATAATCCATCTTATTACAAACGCTAACATTTTATTAAGAACATGTATGCGGGTAAGGACTAATGGTCATGCATTCAAGTAATAAGGCATAAATGAAAAAGGACGTTAGTGAAATCATCTAACTTATTATAGAATAATAAATAGATCAAGATGTTTTAAAACACTTATTAACTGGTTTAATGCATCCTAGACAAAGCTACCTAGTTGTGAACTTTTAGAACGAAAATAAATACTGTCAATGCTAGCCCTGGTTAATCAATTCATAACTAAGGTTCCCAAGTTCATTACTTGTATTTTTAAGCCGTTTGACCAAGAGACATTCATGGAGTACATAAATGCCTATATCTACTAAGCATAAAAAACATAGAAGTAAAAACGAACAATGATACTCGTATTCATTGGTATTTTTGACTTAGAAAATCACATGGGGCACATGTCATTCCCTACCTACTAACTAATAAACATAGAAGTAGGTTCAAAAATTATAATAACTTATTCACACATTTTTTAGTTTTAGCTTGATTTACCTTTTAAACTATAATAAGCTAGACTATTCATCAGAACTTGACTCGTTCATTTAAGCTTAAGTTAGACTCAAAGTTATTTAAAATAAATAATCATACATATAAATAAAAATTGGCATGAGTAATAAGAGGATATAAAATGAGAAAGAATTAAAACAACTTAGGTAAACATTTAGAAATCTTCAGCAACAAGTTATATCCATCATCAACTCATTCAAATTTGAAAAGTGATAATTGGTAGATTCATCCAAGTTCAAAAGTAAGTGTTACAAAGAAAAAGCTAAAAATGCAAATTGAACAACAATTAACAAATAAAAATAAAAATCATAATGAAATCCATAGAGTGCAAAGTGAAACAAACATGAATATGCTATCCCAAACTTAAAGTTAATATTATCCCCAATGTCTTAGAAATAAGCAATAAATAGAGGATAACATATACAAAACCATACAAAAATAAAAAGAATATAGAAACAAAATGCATAATCAAAATAAAATAAAACAAAAGGAAGTAAGAGTGAAAAAATACCCCTGATAATCATAACTCAAGTAGCGGTGGAGGGTGGTAGTAACCTTGACTTTGGAAGTACCCAAAGCAAACCTTTTCAAAATGATCCATTCAGTTATGGATCACCTGAATCAACTATGCATTGGATTAAGCAAGTTCATGTAGGTTGATTAGGGTTTGAGTATTGGAGTTAACTGTCGTGGTGAGATTTTGGAGTTGTAAGAGGATGTCATTAATGTTAGGCTCTATTTATGATTTTGGTTGTTTATGAGGAAGCTGAGTAGAAGTGGAAGTAGAGGGAGAATGAGGTGGAGGAGGCATGCTATTTGGTCTAATGTTGTATTGAAAGACATTTCCTTAAGGAAAGAAGAATTTTCTTGATTCTTTACACCACTTAATCAACCTCTTATTTGTCAAGGACGGTAGATCCAACTTATCTTTATCCGAGGTTATAGAATTTTTGGTCTTCTTAGTTTTAAGGACCTTAAAATGTCTATCTAAGATGGTAATTAGACTACCATGGCAAATTGGTGTATTTTTTTGTGGATTCACTTAGTCGTATGAAATCCTTAACCATCCAAAGTATAACATCAAACCTAATTCCCATAGTCATATAGTGAATAAGAAAATCTCAAAATTATTGATTTTAAATCCCTCCTTTCTAGGTAAGACAACATTAGAAAACAACATCACCATATAACAAATGATAGGGGAACTAATTGGACTCACCTTTGAGTTGCTAGAATCATATTGCAGGTGGCCTTGTGATATATAGTCCCTAAAAACATAATTATAATTGAAATCACTAAGGGCATCATCTATACCATCCTGAGGCATATGGAAAATTTTCCTAATCTCATCCAAACTTGACTTAAAAGTCTTACCCCCTAAACTAAATTTAACAATGCTATAGTTCTCTAGAAAGGGGTTTAATTGGCCTTTAATTGAGCTAATGAACTTTAAAGTTAACTCATTCAAGGAATCTTCTTTAAGCAAAATGAATTCTTACTAACCAAGCTTTTTTAGATAATAACATACTTGATTTCTACACTTTAAATGCATTGATGCATCATCATCAATAAACTTAGTAGTGATTAGCTCCTTAGAATGAAGGTTAACATACCTTTTTTCTTGAATTGGGTGGGTAAATGGGGAGGGTGGAGTCGGAATGGAAGAAGAAGATTCACCAGCTTTCCTCTTGCTCATTATGAAGAAAATTAAAGAGAATCATAAATAATGTAAGAATTAAGCATAAATAAGCAAAATCCAAACAATCAATTACACAAAAAATGTAATGCACTCTTGAAAACCCTAATGTAATAAATAGAAAACAAAGAAGGAGATAAAGAAAATGAGTGAAAGAAAAAGAGCGGTAAATAAGGAATTTAAAACAAGCAAGTAATAAACTTAAATTAAAAAGAAATGAGATTTGGTGAAAAGTGAAAGAAATAAGGAAGAGTGAAGGGAGGGTTTCGGTTGGAGAAGGGTGGAGAGAGTATTTGACTATGAAAAGAAATGTAAGAGTGAAAAAAGGAGAGACCAAATTTGAGTTTTATGGAATAGAAAAAGGGTACACAACTCATGTTCTAAGACCCATAAGTCATGTTTAACTCGTTAGAAGTGGGGGACATAAATTTGGATCAAAAATTTCTTAGGAAAAAGGCAATGTATCAAACATAAGTCATGTAATCATGAACATGACTCATGTTCAACTCAACTAAGAAGAGAATTTTGAGTTTTTATGAAAATTTTTAAGTCTTAGTTGTACACGAGTCAAACACAACTTGTATGCTAAGTCCTATGACTCGTGTGCCCTTCGAGTAAAATCAAAATCTAACTTAATTTTGAAGAAAATTTATGGTCAAGCTCAAAAACATCAATGCTAACCAAATAACCAGTACTAGCTTATGAAAACATGTCCTATAATTTAGATTCTAAAATATAAATAAAAGAAGTAAAACACATATTTATGAAAAAGAACAATAAAAGATAAAATGCAATGAAAAGTAAAAAGTATGAACTAAAGCAACTAATGACTTAAATTAAGTAAATAGGGAATATGAAAATGCTAAATGTACTAAGTAAATATGTTATGAAAAAAAATATAATGCATTAAGGTAAGGTGAAAAAAAAAAGCAAAGTGTAAGCTAGTTAAATGTTGAATGAAGATGCTTTATGCATTAATGACCAACCTAAATGATAAATAAAAATAAAATGTACAAGTTAAAGCTAATGAACATAAAAATTAAAAATAAGACAAGTACTTGAAATTAACTAAATGCATATTTGTATGATTTGAATGTGTGTATATACATAATTATACTAAATGCATGGCATGTGGTGAAATGCAATGTATAACAATTAATGATAATAGTAATATACATATTATGCTTGATGAATATCTATAAACTAAATAAGACCTAAAATTAAACTCCCTAGTCATTAACATTCTAATAATGAAGATTAAAGTAAAGTAACATATAAAATATGAAAACATAAACATGAAAAATTAAATAAATAATAACATGAACACTTGAATTATAGAAACATAAAAGCATAACATGAAAAATCATAAAAACATAAAAACACACAGAATCATACAAAACATATCAAATAAATAAAATAGATAGAAAACAAATGAAAATCACATAAAATGCATGAAGTAACACAAGAGTTATGGTCATGATACGACCCTAAACTTAGGCTCTTACTATGGAAATAAGTCTAAGAAAGAATAAACTGTCACTTTCTCCTGTTCAACCCTTATGATGTACGCCTTCAATCAATGCCCGTTAACTTTAAAATGACCACCTTCATCATTCTCCAACACAAATACACCAAAGGGTAAAACCCGTGTAACTATGAATAGACCAGACCATTGGCTTCTCAGTTTCCTTATAAATAGTTTCAATTATGAATTAAAAAGCAGAACCTTTTGTCCCTTTATGAAATTTTTCTCCATAATATGCCAATCATGCCAAGCTTTAGTTTTCTCCTTATAAAGCCTAGCATTCTTATATGTTATGAGTTGAAGCTCTTTTAACTCATTCAACTGTAACTTTCTCTTATTCTTAACTTTGTCAATATCCATGTTCAGTTCCTTGATAGCCCAGAAAGTTTGGTGCTTTAATTCCACTGGTAAATGGAACACCCTTTCTATACTACAGTCAAAACGGTGTTGTATCAATTAGTGTTTTATAGGCTATTCGATACGCCTAAAGAGCATTGTCCAATTTCATACTCCAATCCTTCCAGGAAGCATTAACTATTTTCTTCAGAATATGTTCCAACTCCTAGTTGGATATCTCCACCTGACCACTCATTTAAGGATGATATGAAGTGGCTACCTTATGCACAACATCATGTTTAAGTAATAATCTTTCCAACAGCTTATTGCATAAATGAGTTCCCCCATTATTGATCAATGCCTCGAGGAGTCCCAAATTGACTGAAGATGTTCTTTAAAAAGCTGAATCACTAATTTAGTGTCATTTATAGGACTTGCTACTGCTTTTACCCATTTAGAAACATAGTCCATACAAACTAGGATATATCAATTGTTTCTCAAAGAAGGAAATGGACCCATGAAGTCAATCCCCCAAACATCAAATAGTTTAACTTCTATAATCCCTTTCAGAGGCATTCCATTTTGCTTTCCTAACCCATAGCTTTGCTGGCATCTGTCATATGCTTTTACAAAATAGTGAGCATCCTTGAAAAGTTTCAACTAGTAGAAACTGCTTTATAGTGCCTTAGCTACTATTTTCTGGCCGCTCATATGTCCACCATACAGAGAAGAATGGCAAGCCATCATTGAATTTCTTATCAGCACACACCAACAAATTAACCTATTAATACACTCCTTGAACAAAAATGACTCATCCCAATAGTAGCTCTTAAATATATAGAGAAACTGCTTCTTCTGTTACCAATTGCACTCTAGTGGTAGGACACCATAAACCAGATAATTGATGATATTTGCAAACCATGACACAGAGTAATCCACAATACATAAATTTTCATTTGGGAATTCCTCTTTGATCAACATCTCATTAGATGAACAATCATCCCTTATCCTAATTCGAGAAAGATGGTTCGCGACCTTATTTTCTCCCCCCTTTGTCCTTGATCTCAATATTGAACTCTTGTAATAGTAGTACCCATTTGACTAACCTTGGTTTGGCATCCTTTTTATTGACAATGTATCTGACTATTAAATGGTATGTGTAGATGATTGTTCTGGACCCCATAAGATAGGATTTGAATTGATTTAGGGCAAACACTACTGCTAAGAACTCCTTCTCTATAGTTATGTAGTTAACTTGAGCATCATTCAGAGTTCTGCTAGTATAATAGAACACCCCAAAACTCCTTTTTTCATCGTTGACCTAAGATGGCTCCCAAAGCATTGTCACTAGTATCATACATCACCTCAAAAGGAAGGCTCTAATTCAGAGGTTGAACAATAGAAGTGGAAATTAAAGCTACTTTTAATATGCTAAATGCACTCAAACATTCATTAGTAAAAACAAAAGGAACATCTTGAGATAGCAGATGAATGAGAGGTCTGGCTATTTCAGAGATATCTCTAATGAACCACTTGTAAAAACCAACATGGCCTAAAAAACTCTTAATGTCCTTAATAGATGCAGGTGGCACTGGTCTCTCAATCACGATAATTTTTACCTTATCAACCTCAATCTCCTAAGCCAAAACTCTATGTCTCAAAATAATTTCCTCCTAGACCATAAAATGATATTTTTCCTAATTCAACAAAAGATTAAACTCATCACATCTTCTAAGCACTTTTTTTAAATTATTCAAATAATTATCAAAAGTTTCACCACACACAGTAAAATCATCCATAAACATTTCCATAATATATTCGATGTAATCAGAAAAAATAGACATCATGCATCATTGAAAAGTAACTAGTGCATTGAACAGGCTAAATGGCATGCACCGATAGATAAATATTCTATAAGGATACGTAAATATGGTCTTTTTCTGATCATTGGGGTGAATAGGGATTTGGAAAAATATCAAGTAACTATCTAGGTAATACATATAAGGGTGTTTAGCTAACCTCTTTAACATCTTATCAATGAATGGTAACCAAAAATGATATTTCCTTATAGCTTTGTTCAACTTCCTATAGTCTATGCATATCCACCAACCAGTGACAATCCTAGTGACAATTAACCCATCATTGTCATTTTTGATAATGATCACCCCGCCCTTCTTAGGAACAACATGAATGGGACTAACCCAATCACTATATAAAATAAAATAAATAACACCAACATCTAATAACTTCATAATCTCTTTCCTAACTACTTTTATATTAAGGTTTAATCATCTCTTGCATTCTATAGTAGGTTTGCATTCATCTCCAAGTATAATGCAATGTATGCATAATGATGGATGAATGCCTTTCAAATCATGAATTGAATAACCTATTACTTTCTTATTATGCTTATGCACATTCAATAACTTTTATTTTTCAAAATCAAGCATGACATTAATAATAATAGGATGAGAAGAGTTTGGTCTAAGAAAAACATACCTTAGGTTACTCAAAAGATCTTTAAGTTCAACTTCTGAAGGTGCATTTAGATTATGCTTTTAGCTACTACTCTCGAGCATTTCGAGTGCCTTGATCTCTAAAGGTCTCTTTAGACTGAACTTTGGTATCAAATCTAGCACCTTTAGATATGCCACCACTTCATATATTTTTTCTTCCTTTTTGACATCCTCTAGAAAACAAAGTTCCAATGGATTATCATGACAGTCATAAGCCTTCATCATTGTGTCATTGATCACCTTATTAACAACATCAATCCTTAGGCAAGATCCCTCCTCCTTCGCCAGTTTTTACATCAAGTTAGATAGCTTAAAGGAAACCTCTTCCTCTCCCACTGAAAGTGACAAAGCTCCATTCTTCACATCTATGATTATTCTAGTTGTAGTTAGAAATAGTCATCCTAAAATAATAAGAATCTTTGTATCTTCCTCTATGTCCAGAATTACAAAATCAACTAGAATAGCAAAGGTCCCAACCATTACCGACACATTCTCTAAAAACCCTAAAGGGTATTTCACTAATCGGTTAGCTAGTTATAAAGTCATTCTAGTATGCACCATATTCTCTACCTTCAACTTCCTTGACATTATGTAGGGCATCAAGTTAACACTCACCCTAAGGTAGTAAAGAGCTTTGATCATCGTTTGGTATGGTATGAAATGATGGTAGTTTTATTCACTACTTTACTGCAAGCATACAGATAATTGTAATAAGATATCGATCCCACAAGGACTTAAGGTCTATCTGCCACTCTTTGATTTCTAACTTGTTTAAGCAATTCAGATGGTTTAGAGTAAGGAAGTGATCAATAATAAATGTAAATTTGTAAAGAGGTCAAATGACAAGAAAAGGAGAACAATGTTAAGAAGCATAGGAATTGAAATCATCATCACCAAACCAGGACAATAGCCATGTGTTTATTACCACCCAAGATATCAAAAAGTATCGATCACCCTCTCTTGAGGCGAGACTAACTAGATTTCATTCCAATCTCAGAATCACTCTCTTGATTTATTTCCTTCAATTAGATAAACCATTAAGTAATCATACATGGGCTAAGAACATGTCGATCTCTCATACACATCTGCCTAACTTGGATGAATAAGCATTCTACAATTCAACTCTCGTTGTAATCACAAAGCATATAAAATCATTTGGAAAGCTAATCTTTAGAATTAAACATCTCTCAATGTTCAAGCATTCTATAATCCAACTCTCATTGCAATCATAAAGCAGGGATTTTGTTTCCAAAACCAATTTTTAAATTTAAACATCCATAAAAATATAATAAGCACAATCAGTAGGTCTTTTCTTCCTTAGCTCTTCTACCACGATCGTAGTAATGAGCTCCATAATCATGGAGTTAATCTTTTATACATAAAACTCCTTATTTCTTCTTATTTGCTCTTTTAAGGCTACACACTTAACACACACATTAAATTCCACCAAAATAAAATAAAACAAAGAAAATCATAATAAAATTAAAGCAAACTCATATCCTAAGACATTTAAAATATAATGCATGATGGCATACATCAACAGTCCCACACTTAAACCTTTGCTTGTCCTCAAGCAAAGATAACATACACATAACAAAGAATTGTAATTTACTCACAATATGGCAATTAGATTTAACAAAAGTGAAAATTTTTAACCATCATTGCCCTTCTTATAATCCTCATGTAAACTAAGCAAATCCCTAGGTATTGAGAAGGTAGAAATGTTTAACTTAGACACCTAAGCTTAGTCATTCATACAATTGCACTAGCTAACATAACACAACTCATTATTTTATTCCTAGACTTGAAATGTGAGGGATCTACTTTGCTTTTGTGTTTGTGAGTATCATAAGGTTTTTATTCCTTCTCTTTTTATTTTGCTTTCTTTTCTTACTTTTGAAATTTTTAGCTTCTGTTCCAAAGGTAGGTCTTTCTCGTTGAATGCCCCACGCTTGTAGAGATGGTACCTGATTACTTAATATACTACCTTTACTTGAATGGTTACTAGCACTGTTCTTGTCACTAGGGCTAGTTTTGGGCACCCCTAATGACAGTAGAACAATTAGGTTTTGCCTTTCTGGCTTATTATTTTGACTTTTATTTTCTTTTCCTTAGTCATTTCCTCCACTTTCTACCTTTTACACCCCCCACATCACATATCTTATGCCTTTGATAATAAGTTATGCTCCATTTCCTAGTGCACTCATAAAAGGATTAAGCTTATTTGTCTAAGGTAAATATTTATACCTTCTCACTCCTAGTGATTTGCTAAGTTTATAGGGGGATTAGTCTAATTAAGGTGATATCAAGTTAAACCTACTCATTTTAACAATTCCTCATGCCATATTCAAGTGATTACATTTCACAACACACAAGCACTCAATCAAACAAAGCATGTAAAACTCTAATCAAACAACCAAGGATAGAAAATAAACACAAGCATACAAAATAAACACAAGCACATAAGCACCTCCACACTTTGAGGGCACATTATCCTCAATATGGAAAATGCAACAACATAGAAAGAAAACATAGAAAAGAATTGAAGGGGAGAGATTTAAATGTCTATTGGAGGGGGAGAGGATGGAGAAGATGGAGTGGGGGAGGGGACATGAATGCCTGAGAGTTGGAAAAATCTCAGCATCTTTTTCATTTGGTAGCGCTGCTCCCTCCGTATGTCATTAACAGTGTCCTCCACCCTGGCGAGGTGAGTAGCATTCTCAGCATTGCCTTGCTCTACCCTCCTTAGTATTGCCTTTATAGAGTTATTCTCTCCCACTTCAGCAGTAGGCACGTGTTATTGTTGTTGTTGCTCCTCGGGAATAGCAGCACCTTCTTCTTGGTCCTTATTGTCCTCCTCATCTTAGTCTAGGCGTCTCTGTTTCATACCCTTCCTGTCATTGTAGGCACTAAAATGGAAGCCCTTAGCATCTAAGATACCTGCATCATACAAATACTTGGCAAAAAAATTTTCTGATGGTAGCATGGTTATGTTAGTGACATCCATATCAAAATAATCAATAATTGCAATGATAATGTGGCCTAAACCTAGTTTCTTACTCTGTGGTTTAGCCATCCTCATGAACCCTTTCATGATATGGAAGATGGTGTAAAAATCATGTCCATTAAGCATGCATCATAAAGGAAAGAGTTCTTGTGTGGAAACCTTGTTATTCTCTGTCTTAGCAAAGATAAAGACAACCATGACTTTATGAAGCAAGATTAAGATAGGATCTCTAATCAGCAAGTTAGGGGTATTTCTAGTATCAAAAGCTAAGGCACCCCCTGTGAGCTTAGTCCAAAAGGCCTTAGCCTTAAAATCAGTATGTGTGGATGAGAAACAGTGCTGGGGTAGCTCAGTAGCATCCTCAACCATGTCATATGTCATATCTAATGGTCTACCCCTTAACCTAAATTAGATTTTACCAATCTTGTTCCCTACGAAGTCATAAGTGGTATAAAACTCGTGTACTAGCTCTTTGCACACATGGTGATCATCCACAATAGATATGCCCCAACCTAATTTAAGTGTAAAGGCTTTAAGTGACTCATGCACTCATAACTTGTCAAGCAAACCCTAATCATAGTAACGAGGAAGGATGATTTACTTCTTACATACCTTTTGGTACTTCCTACCTTCCTCTATTGTATAGATAGGAAAATGCACACCAAATTGATTTGCAATGTCAGTTGTCAATGATTCCAGAGCCTTCCCCTTGTCTTTGGTATGCTTGACGGTTTGCTTGACTTGTTTTGACATGGCTACAAAAGAGCACAAGGATGTTTCAATAAGGCAACATTTAAAAATTACAAGTTTTGGGACAATGCTACTCAGCCATGATCGTGGAGTTGAGCACCACGATCGTGGAATTCAATTTTTTGCATTTCCATCCTTTGAGCATGTTTCACCCATATTTCTTGAAAATGAAAGAAAATGGTAAATCATCATAAACACAATGCAAGACATGCCTATTCTATCCTTAACCTATTCATAATCTAGCCAAAAATCCAACTTTCCAAGAAACCCAAAGATTTAAAAATTAGAATTTCAAGAACAAGAGAGAGAAGTGGAATTCGTACCTTATAAAATGATGAAGATTTAGGAGAGAATGCAATAAAAAGCTTGAAATCTACCTTGCTAGGGTGTTGAGAAAATGAGAAAATCAAGTTTTTAAGAGGGACAATGTGTATTTTAAGTTTTGGGAGTGAGGAGGTAAAATGAGTGTTTTTTTAAAGGTGAGGGGCTACTTAGGATTTTAAGTGAAAATCGTGACCTAAGCCTCGTCCATGATTGTGGAGTTCAACTCCATGATCGTGGAATTAAACAAAAAATTTTCTCATGTCTTCCTTGCTCAGCCACGATTGTGGAGTTCAACTCCATGATCATGGAATTAAACAGAAGCTTTTCTCCTTTTTTCTCCAGTATGGCCACGATCATGGAATTGAAAATTTCTCTTCCACTCATTTTTTTTATTTCTTTTTATTTTTTCATGACTCTATCAATCAAAACATACATAATGAAATCAAAAAGACCATTAATTACCAATATATAAATACACTTAAAAATTGCTTGATCATAACTAAACTCACCATACAATTGAACTTATGCATATAAAACACACTTATATGCTAAGTTTAAGGTCGTCAGATAGACCTTACCTTATTACGGGCTTACTCTAGGGAAGTTACCTCTCTCGGCTTCTGAATCAAACCATCGAGGTATACTTTGCATCGCTGCCCATTGACCTTGAAAGTGTCCCCTCTGTCGTTCTTCAATTTGACTACCCCACTATTAAAAACTTGTGGCACTTCGAATGGACCACTCTATCTTGACTTAAGCTTTCCAGGAAACAATCTCAATTCGGAATTGAACAAGAGCACATTATCACTAATTTTAAAAGATTTTACCTTGATATATGCATCATTGGTCTTTTCTTTGTATAGCTTAGCATTCTTATATGCTAAGTGCCTTAATTCCTCCAGTTCCTACAACTGTAGTAGCCTTTTCTCACTTGCTTTCTTCAAATCATGATTTAGGTACTTAATTGCCCAATATGCCTTGCGCTTAAGCTCCACAAGTAGATGACAGGCCTTTCCATAAACCATCCTATAGGGAGTTGTTCCTATAGGGGTTTTAAACACTCTTCGGTAGGATTTTCTTTAGTTCTCTGTTTACTACCTCCACTTGACCACTGGCTTATGGATGGTATGCTGTGAATTCCTTATAATGCATATTATACCTCCTGAGTAAGGCTTCAAATTTAGCATTATAGAAGTGTGCTCCTCCATCACTGATGAGGGTTCTTGGGACTCTGAATCTGAAAAATAACTTCTTGATGAATTTGCTTACAACCCTTTCATCATTGGTAGGACTGGCGATTTCTTCAGCCCATTTTGAGACGTAATCAGCTCCCACAAGTATATATTTATTTCCTGTGGATGTAGGAAATGGTCTCATGAAATCCAATCCCCATACATCAAATATCTCCACTTCCAAAATTGAGGATTGAGGCATCTCATCTTGCTTGGATATATTCTCAGTTCTTTGGCACTTGTCGCAGTAAAGCACATAATTCCTTGCATCCTTGAAGATGGCTGGCCAATAGAATCTACATTCCAGCACTCGACTAGCCATTTTATTTGCACTGTAATGCCTTGCATAAGATGCATAATGACACTATGTTAGTATAAACATTATTTCCTCTTCAGGAACACATCTCCTTATTAAGCCATCAGCACACTGGCAAAATAAGTAGGGTTCCTCCCACTAATAGTACTTGGTATTTGCAAAGAATTTCTTCCGCTATTGATATGAGACATTGGAAGACGCTATACGCAGGCTAAATACTTAGCCACATCTACATACCAAAGGATCTCCTTTTTCTACACCATGAACATAAACTTATATGGAAATTCTTCTTTGATAGGCTTATTCTCTTTATCGTCTTTGTCATCCTTCTCTAATCGTAAAAGATGATCAGCAACTGCATTCTCAGCTCCTTTCTTGTCTTTGATTTCAATGTTGAACTCTTGTAGTAGCAATACCCACCTAATTAACCTTGGCTTTGTATCTTTCTTTGCAAAAAAATATCTCAAAGCACATGATCAGTAAAAATAATGACTTTGGATCCCAATAAATAAGCTCTAAACTTATCACATGCAAACACTACTGCTAAAAGTTCTTTCTCAGTGGTGGTGTAATTCAATTGCGATCCTGTTAAGGTTTTGCTAGCAAAGTGAATAGCATGCAATTTCTTGTCTTTCCTTTACCCCAAAACACATTCTAAAGAAAAGTCACTAGCATCACACATAATTTCAAAGGGTAAGAACCAATGTGGTGAAGTCAAAATCAAAGTTGTGGTTAATGCATTCTTGAGAGTGTTAAAAGCTTTTAAGCATTCATCATTGAAATTGAACAAAACGTCGTTGACCAACAGGCTTGTCAAGGGCCTAGCAATAATAGAAAATTTTTTGATAAATCGGTGATAAAATTCTGCATGTCCAAGGAAACCACGTATGCCTTTCACTTTCTTTGGAGGTGGTAGATTAGATATTACCTCAAGTTTAGCTCTATCCACCTCAATACCTTCCTTGGAAATTTTATGGCCTAGCATAATTCCTTCATCCACCATGAAATGACATTTTTCCAATTCAATACCAAGTTGGTTTCCTCATAGCATTTCAAGACTTTTTCCAAATTCTACAAACATGACTCAAAAGAGTCTCCAAACACTGAAAAGTCATCCATGAAAATTTCCATAAAATCCTCAATCATATCAATAAATATAGCAATCACACACCTTTGAAATGTAGTAGGCGCATTACATAAACTAAAAGGCACGCGTCTATAGGAAAATGTACCATAAGGATATGTAAAGGTTGTTTTCTCTTGGTCTTATGGGAAAATGAAAATTTGATTATAGCCGAAATAACCATCTAGAAAATAATAGAAAGAATGACTTGTTATTTTCTTAATCATTTGATCAACAAAAGGTAAAGGAAAATGGTCCTTCCTTATCACACCCCTCACGATGCAACATGCTCTCGTAGAATAATGAATAGTCTTTAAATAAATAGAAACCATTGATTATCCTATAAGGGATGTAACTTTTTATTTTTATTTTATTTTTACATAACATTTATCACTGAAATCATAGAAATGCATACGTACACATATGCATATTTATTGCTTTCATACATTATGCTAATTATATAATATAATATACAAATGACTATTATACTAATCCAAGTCCTTGCCATCAAAGCACATCTTGCTGAACTAGTGTCATGGGATCCGTGTGTTTCCAACCATCTGCTGAATATACGTCCATCAAATGACGAACATTGAGTACAAACTTAATGGTACTATAATCATAAACATAAAAGGTATAATCAATCATATGACGCATATATATCGAGTTGGTAAGTCTAATCATCTTAAATTTAGCATCAATATGTAATTAATTAGAATATCATTTCCAAGTACCTCTTATATATATCAACATTTATACACTCATAAGATTTTGTTGCTGTAACATACTCATAGAATATAATTATATCATATAAGCATTATAAAATATCATGTAGTATCTTATTATATATTCTCGTCATAAATAAGTCATTAAATAATATGGACTATGAATTATCAACTCGATTTATAGTTCATTGTAAAATCACCAATTGTCTATATCACATTATAATTTCTTAGTTTATAACTGTAATTGATAAGCACATGCTTATACATCTATAATTAATTCCTCTGTAATATTATAATAGCATTTTATTAGCATTAGAATGCTATAATCATACAACATCATTCCACCATAAGTTTCATAACAATAATATATATATCGCTTTAACATATGTCCATAACCAACATCATCATTGTTATAAACATTTTTAGGATATAATGAAATCTGTAAGTACTGGAAAGTATCATCTTTTCATTCTGCCATGTATTCCTTTCATTAGCAATTCATAAGATAATAAGGAATACAAATCATTAACTCTATTAACATTCTGTATATAAATGCCATCAATAAATAACATCATAATCTCAACATTCTATTATTTCTTGTGAGCTAAGCTCAAATGACTGCATGTCATTTCCTCAATAGCATAACCTTGCCTTTTGTATTGGCATTGTAAATATCACTATAGAAACCATCATGTTTCTATTAACATTCATATACATGTGCATTTGTAATGCACCTGTAATAACATTAGCTTTCATTTCATTATAAGTGGGGAATAATGCATGTTTGTATATATGTAGTCATACTATGCCTTCTCGCTCTGCTTTTCCTGTAACATTTCCTTTCATTCTATATGATTATGCATAATCTCATACTGGGTCTCATTTTATACCGGTACCGATCCTTTTAGGGACCCGATTCCTTTAGGAACCAATATTATCATACGACTTTTAAGCTTGTCTTATAGCCCATCATCATATAGTACAACTCAAAGAGCCCAGCCTCTGTCCTAATAATATATCATATATGACCCAGTATACATAATACGGCGTATAGCCCGACCTTTGATCCATTAATATTATTATCATATCATTTCCACCTTATAACACCATGATATACCATGAATACGAATGTATATGTAAATGAATTGCAACATGATATGTATATCTTATGATGAGAATAAGTAAGCATCATAATAAAATATCATACATAATCTTTATCATACATTCAGTAATATTATATTTAATAAGGATCATTTCATATCACACATACATCAAAATACCAGTCATTAATCCTTAATTAGTTGGCCACGAGATGAAAATCCATCAACCATTAATCACCATTAACTATCATCACCAACCATGACACATCGTAGATAAAATACCTCATTTAATATAACTATAAACTATAAATATAGTAACTCATACATTGCTCTTTTATAACGGTATATTAGTCTCTGATACATCTATGATACAAGATCCCATATATCGATACTTCTTGTACCCTTAGAAACATATCATTCCTTTCTTTTCCCATCTTATAGATTTTTAAGGCTATCTTATAATTATATCTTCCTGATTGTATTCCTTACTTGATATGTAATCACTATGCTTTGATACTATATGCATTAGAATATAATACCATACATAATATAATATTCACTATCTTCAATCGTTTCCATATGAATTTACATCAATAAAAGATCAACATTTCATTAAATTACTGTAGTCCAAACTCCTGATTTACACCCTTTCATAATTATTCTAAATACATCAACCATCATTCATCATCGTAATATAATAATATCATAGAAGAAAAGATAATCATCATATAAATTCTTTATTATCATTAACTTTAATTATCAACCTTAATAAATACGTTAGGTTATCATATATTATAAAATATAATTTTTGGAAATCATTTTCAATTTAACATTGATCATTCATGTTCATAGTGTAGTAAAAATTATCGTATGGAACATGTTACTACATGTTACAATCAAGTAAGTTAATAACTTACCTGCAGATTCACTAATAAGGAATCAGCTAATAAATAATACAAACCTGTTTTTGCAAGTCCATGGTACCCATAATGAAATAAAGCTACCTTTGTCCCTTTAGTAATGCCTGTAGCAACATTATCATTCACCCATTTAAGAAAAAGATCTATAATACTATTAAAGCATTTAACCATATTAAGATATCATACTTGTATTTCAAAGAATTGAATCATGTAATATGTAGCAGTAATATGTAAATTTATGCATTTCATTTCATATTATACTCATGTAAGTCAACTAAAGTCATTTATACTCTTTTTCATGTCTTGAGATATCATCCAACATGTTCAATTACCCATATTAACCATACCATGTAAAACATATGTATATAACATCATTCAATTATTATCTATCACGAATCTCATCTTATATTCAAGGCATAATTACATACATAAAAATCAATGTCCTTACAAACATCATATTGAGTATGTCATTTGGTTGAATATTATATATAACATTGAGTTCTCATATTTAAGAACCATTGTATAAAGTTAAGATGCCTTACTCTTCATTATCTAGGTGATCTCATCATTTAATCATAGGTACTGTTCATATGGTCAATTACTATTCTTATCAATAAATTATGGTATATACCTTTTTAATATCTCTTAACAAGTGTATAAGATCATGCATTTAAGAATTTTAAGTAAGGCTGCATGATAGATCACTTAAAGACTTAAGTTGGTATGCATATTAGTTAAAATATATTTTGTTTCTATGACCTTTGCTCATTGTGCAAGACTTTTTCCTAAGTAAATGACCTTCAAATTCAATAATTCTTAAACCATTAAAAACTAAACTCAAAGAGCTTTCCAATGATATATTATAATCCCCAAAAATCATTTTATAAGGCCTCTAAACATTAGTTACAATATTGCTTATCGAAGTTGAAACCAGTTGCTATCACGATCGTGATTATCAATGTCACGACCTCACAAAACCTTCTGTCACGAGCGTGACTTCAATGTCACAATCGTGACCGAGAGTTTCATAGGTAATATAACCTAAACTCAATCCAAAACACCTCCAAATGATTCCCCAATCATCTTAACCCATTACCATACCTTAAACATCATTAAAACACTTCCAAAACTTACTCAAAACATCAATTTTACACAATTTAAAGTTCAATCATCTCTCTATTACAATTCATTATATATTTTACTTCATCAAGTATGAAAAACCATTTAAACACTCTTAAACATCATTTATCAACCTTAATCATCAACTCACATAACTCATAACATAATCTTCACACCATAACATAAATTCATTTAATTATACATAACACCAAATTCAACACTTCTACTTCTTAATCCCTTCATCTTTTAATCCAATTCCTTCATTTATACATAATCATCATAAACCTTACAAAAAGTCACATCTTTAAGAGGCATGTAAGAAGACATGAAGAAGAAGAAAAAGACTTACATAAGACTTATATAATCTCAAAGAAATATAGAAGTTAAAACTTACTTATGATCTTACCTTGGATGATTGTCTCTTTGAAGTTAAAAGAGAAAGAGAGGAAGGAAAAGAAGAAACCATGTGGTTTTGGAAGGAAGAGATAAAACTTAACTCTTTAATTAGATAAGTATTATCCTTTTATTATTATTATACATATTATTCTTAGTATACTTATTTTGATTATGATTATGATTATGATTATCATTAATCTTATGATTATGCTAGGAAGGGCCCAATCATATATGGACACTTGGCCATTTCATGTTACTTCCTTACATAATCCTATTTCCTCTCCTCTTTATCACTTATTACATCATTCTTACATCATAATACACATAATTCTTACATAATATTCCACTTACACTCTGTTAATATAATATGAGCATAAATCCTACATAATTTTAATTTCCAATTGTAACCTTAACAATTCATGAAATTCCTTTTATATCCTAGCTCACCATTTAACCTACCATTGTTTCTCACTTTACTTACCCTTCTTAAACTATAATTTATCATATAGTAAT
>CANYBF010204265.1:0-14183 GCA_948192965.1 Dalechampia spathulata
ACAATTTGGGTATTTAATACAACCCAACCAAAAGAAATAATTAAATAAAAAGCATAAAACAAATAAAATCCTAATTGGGGCCCAAGGCCCAATTCCTTTCTTCCGGATCCAATGGGATTGCTTTTGATTGGGCCTCGGGCCTGACCCATCTACTTCCTCCTCTTTCCCCCAAATCAAACCTAATTAATCTGCAAAATCAAATCAAAGCGCATAAAAGGGAACAAATGCAAAAATAATAATGACATTAACAATGAAATCAACCCACAAATCATGCAATCAGACATAAATAATTAAGAGGAAAATGCGGAAATCAAGAAACAGAATTTTAATTTTCGGATCATACACGATCACGTATGATATTGTAATTATCATACGCGATCGCACATGAACATATGCGAACGAGGCCAAAATCAAGAAAATCATACGCAACAGGCTGAAAACATGACATAAGATATTCGGCAATCAAAAATAAACCAAAATACACTTTATAAAACATGCGCGATCGCATATGATATTGAGACTATCATACGCGATCGCGTATAATCATACACGATCGAGGTACACAACAAGAAAATCATGCGAAAATGGCTTAAAACATGTCATAAATCATTCGGCAATCGAAATCAAAATTTTAATAACATATGCGATCGTGAAGATCATACGCGATCGCGTATGATATGGTGAATATCATACACGATCGCACATGATAATGTGCATGCAAAACGAGGCAAAAGAAAAATACATAAAATCGTGCGTAAAACGTTAAAACAATTTAATTTTCATCAAAATCAACATGGATATCACACAAATCACATGATAATAACAAAAATAGACGAATGTACCAACCTCTCGTCGATTCTCCTGAGCTCCAAGTATGGGGAAAAGAAGAATAGTTCAATTGCAAGCGTTAGGGAATCAAATCACCTAAGTCTCAGTGATTTGTGTGTAAATTTAACCCTAGTTGCTTAGAACAATCCAAAATTAGGTTAAGTCAAGATTAAACAAGTTTGTAGCCGTCAGAAACCCTAATCCCGCAGCTCTCAAAGTGCCAACCCCCGTCAGAATGGAGTTCCTAAGCTTTTAAAATTGCTGCCCCGGAGACATACGCGATCGCGTATGTCAACATATGCTAAACCCTAAAACATACGCGATCGCGTATGCCCACATATGTTAAACCCTAAAACATACACGATCGCGTATATTTGTACATATGCGATGGGGCTAAAACATACGCGGCGCATGTCGTCCTAAAATGGGCCAGAATTGGCCCAGAACGGTCCGGAATGATCTGAATCAGTTTGGAATGGCCCAAGACCAACCCGAAATGGTCCAAAATCATCCCAGACTCGATCTGAGTCAAGCCAGTCCAAAATTAGGGTGCGACATTTTGATCATAGTGTTGGAGTTATATTTTGAACATAATTATTTCCTTCATTTAGTAATCCAACTCTTATTTCTTCATATTTTTATATTGGGATTAATGTTTATGTTATTTGCTTGTTAAAAATGGCCCTTTTAACTAGTGAACATTAATTAGTTGATTAATTACTTTAAATGAAGAGTTAATTAAACTAAACAAACATAAGAACACTTATATATTAACTACCTAGATGTAGGAGTTAATTTAATTAAAAGCTTGAGTGTGGTAAATGAGTTTAATCATTAAAAGTAACCTAACAATCATAAAAGTAGATGTTAACTTATGCTTAGCAGGTAATTAATCCTTTGAAAGAAGGACTTTTGCATTTAAACACCGCCTTAAAATATCTCTATTTAAAATGATTCTATCTCTATGTTAATTATGTATATTAAGCTTAATTAATTTATATACTTGTTAACTTAGGTAGATAATAATGATTGATTGATAAGTGAGTCACATAATTGAGGAAATTAATAACTAGTACTTAGCTACATTTGGTCCCAGAGAACGATATCATTATGCTATATTTGTGATCCATACTGTTGTAGTGACATGAGTTCATAGTAAGGATGATAAATTTAAAACTTATTGAATTCATATATATATTTAATATCATCAACTTATACGCCAACAAGTTTTTGGCATCGTCATCGGGTACCAATTATACATTTAGCTAATACTAGTGATTTGAGAGTAATTGATTAATTTAAGATTTAGTATTTTGATTTATGAATTTTGTTATTAACTTTTATTCTTTCTATTTTCAAGACAAGTATTGAGTTCAATGCATGAGGAGAACCCCTAATGTAGAAGACTTAGAGCTAATTGACTTAGATATAGAGAGAAATTTTCATGCCAGATTAACAGTTCTCAAACAAATAGTAGAGGAGATGGAGGATAAACCACTCAAGGAGTATATTATGTCCAGTGCTGAGGGAATTCAGCCAAGTATACCAAGGCCATTTATTAACAATAATAATTTTGAGGTGAAGTTAAACCTATAGATGGTGCAAATTTCATCATTCCATGGTTTTCCCTCTAAAGACCCAAATGAGCATTTAATAACTTTTCTAGAGATTTGTGACATATTCAAAATCAATGGTGTGTCAAAAGAAGCAATCAGATTGAGGTTGTTCCTATTCTCATTAAAGGATAAGGCTAAGTCATGGTTTCATTCAAAACCTCTAAATATGTTCACAACTTGAGCGGAGTTAACCCAGGCATTTCTGACCAAATATTTCCCACTTGTGAAGACTACTAAGTTGAGGAATAAGATTCTCATCTTTTCTCAATAGGATGATAAGTTGCTATATGAAGAGAATGAGATATAAAGATTTGTAGTATCAATGCCCATATCATGGAGTTCCGGAATGGATGCTTGTGCAGATATTTTACAATAATCTTCATCCAAAATGTAATGAGTATTATTGATACTACAATAAAATGATTGTTCATTGGTAGAAGTTTACTTGAATCACGAGCGTTAATTAAAGAGTTAACAGCAAACTCATACTAGTGGAATAATAAGAAGGCGAGGTTGAGGAAGACTTCATCAAGTGCACATAGTGTGGAGGTTATCATCATACTGAATATAAAATTTGATGCTTTGGTTAGTAAATTGGACAAGCTCTTAATGAATAGCTTGAGTTCAAGCTAGGCACCAAGTCTTTCATGCTATGAAGTTTATGGGGTGTCACATCTTGGATGTTATCCATACATGGTTCAAGCAATTTAGAAAGTTACAAAATAGGTGAGCTTTGTAAGATAATAGAATCAAAGGCAACAATAGCAGTAAAATAATCCCTTTTTAAACACCTACAATCTGAGATGGAGAAATCATTCAAATTTCTCCTAGAGAAATAAAAATCAAGAACAACAATTAGGGCAGCCTTATATGCCTCCACCTATGAGGCAATTACCAATTTTTCAATTGAGACCACAATAACAACAACAATAAGTGTAAAAGTCCAATATTAAGCTTATGATAAAAATCTTATTGTAAAATCAAAAGGCTCAAGATGAGAACATCAAATCTCTTTCCTCTAGGCTGGAGTAGTTGGCCACTCATAATAAGATATTGGAAAATCCAATTGTCCAACAAGCCAGCTCCTTCAAGGCACTAAAGGAAATTGCTAGCTCAACTAGAGTCAAACCCGAGAGAGCAATGGTTGGAATAGGGGGAGCATTTGATAACTTAATGGATGTTTAGGTGAGGGTCAATGGGACACCAGTGGTAGATCTATCAAAAGAAAATGAAAATTTAGGGGAAGAATTGTAGCCTTTATTGTCCAAGGAGAAAGACAATAGTGATGCCCAGAAAGCTACTAAAGCCATATGTCCTACCAATGCCTTTTCCATAAAGGCATGTTAAGGTAAACCTCAATAAGAAATATGTAAAATTTCTGGAGGTGATTTAAAAGATGCAAATAAACATTCCCCTAATCGAAGTTTTGAGGGGTATGCTTACATATGTTAAGTTCCTAAAAGAGATTATGAGTAAGAAGTGGGACATTGCTAAACATGAAATAGTAGCCCTCACTCAAGAATGTAGTGTTGTTATCCTAACCAAAGAGTTCCTCCCACTGAAGCTAAAAGATCTAGGTAGCTTCTCCATTCCGTGCTAGATTAGAGGAGTTATGATTGAGAAGGCTCTTTGTGATTTAGGGCTAGTATAATCTTAATGCCATATAAAATCTCAAAGAAACTAAAAATGAGAGATATGGTACTTATGATGGTGATACTTCAATTGGCGAACCATTTTATGAATTATCCTCTAGGGATGTTAGAAAATATGTCGATGATGGTGGGTACGTTTGCAATCCTGATAGACTTTATTATTTTAAATATGGGGCAGATGCAAAGATCCCTATCTTCCTTGGGAGGTTATTTTTAGTAACTATTAGGGTTCTGATAGATGTACAGAATGGGATGCTGTCATTATCAGTGGGTAAAAAGGAAGTGTTGTTCAAGCTATCTGACTTGATGCATAAGCCTGTGAAAAAAGAGGGATCATATATGAGGGTTGATGTCATTGACGAGTTAATCAATGATATAATGACAAGGCCATATAATTCAGATGATGATATATTAAAGCTCTGTTTGTTGAGAGACATGAGAGAAGAAGAGAAAACCATGAAAATGGTAGCGTATCTAGAAGTGTTAAATTTGATACCAAAATTTAATACATAGAAGCCTTTGGAGTTAGAGGCATTGGATAAATCTAAGAGGGATAACGGAAAGCGCAATCCAGATGAACCCCTACAGGTAGAGTATAAAGAATTCTCAAGTAATTTGAGGTATGCTTTCCTTGCATTGAATTCTACATATCATGTTATTGTAAATGTCATATTAAATGAAGAAAAAGAAAAATTGTTGTTTAATGAGCTTAGGCATTTTAGGAAAGTAATAGATTATTTTGTTCATGATTTGAAAAGCATTCATCCATCATAATGCATGCATCATATTTTGCTTGAAGATGATTGTAAACCTACTATAAAATATCAAAGATGTTTAAATCATAATATAAAAGAGGTAGTTAAGAAAGAGATTGTTAAGTTGTTAGATGTTAGTGTGATTTATTCCATTTTGGATAGTGAATGGGTTAGTCCCATCCATGTTGTTCCCAAAAAGGGTGAGGTGATTGTTGTAAAAAATGACATCAATAAATTGATTCCCACTAAGACCATCATAATGCATGTATCACATTTTACTTGAAGATAATTGTAAACCTACTATAAAGTGTCAAAGACGTTTAAATTATAATATAAAAGAGGTAGTTAAGAAAGAGATTATTAAGTTGTTAGATGCTGGTGTGATTTATTCCATTTTGGATAGTGAATAGGTTAGTCTCGTCCATGTTGTTCCCAAAAAGGGTGAGGTGATTGTTGTAAAAAATGACATCAATAAATTGATTCCCACCAGGACCATCATGGGTTAGCAGATGTGCATTGATTATAGGAAGTTAAATAAAGTCATTAGGAAAGATCATTTTCCTTTCTCATTCATTAATTAAATGCTTAAAAGACTAGCTAAGCATCCTTACATTTATTGCTTAGATAATTATTCAGGATTTTTTGAAATCCTCATTCTCTTTAATGATTAAGATAAGACTACATTTACTTGCTCTTATGGAACATTTAATTATCAGTACATGTCATTTGTTTTATGCAATTGTTGATCATGAATTTTCAACTATGCATTGCAACTTTAGATTTTCTTCAATTCAACTTGGTATAGGTCCCCGATGAAGATCCCGATTTATACATATGCATTTTAGCCTCCCATAAGTGCTCTAGATATGCGAAACATGTTACATTTTATTTATGGAAGGTGGAGCATATAGCATGTGCTTCCTGATATGTGGAGCATATAATGATATATGTTATGCATATTTGGTTGAGATGCATATGGTGCATGGCCTTTTATTATACAAATCTAACATGTTCCATATGTCACCATGCCTTTTTAGCATAAATGAGGGCTAAAGAGCATAGGGTGCACATCCCTAGGTGCTCTGATTATGGAGCGCACATAGGATGCAAAATTTGATGTATTGCACATATACTATTATATGCTACACATATAGTACATTTTTGCACTATATATTACATATTTAGCATCATATGTTGCATATATCACTTGTAAAACTCACAGAATCTCATATTGCTAATTCATTTCTAGCAACTCCCAACCCTTACCTATAAATATGGCTCATATATTTATGAAAAAGAGGTCAAAAATTTTCTATTTAAGGCTAAACTCTACTAAAACTGTTTCTCACTTAATTTAAAACTTAATCAAGTTCTTAATTAGGATTAGAGACTAATTAATCATCACTTAAACTCCCTAAACTCATTTGGAATCAATATTAAGGCTTAATCCTACTTAGTGAGTATTGAAATGCTTCCTCCTCTCTCTTATCTCTTGATTTTCTTGATGGGTTTATGATTTGGCATTGATTTTTCATTGATTGGCTTCGATCATGAACGTAACAATAACATTCTTAGCTTTCCCGTAGCTAGATTGATTTGTAACAGCCACATATTTGCTTGGATTTATGATTTCTTTTATGTTTTTACTTAAAAATTAATTTCTACTTCATTCTACATGTTATGTGCAGTGCATATCATCCTATATGCTGGGAATATAGCCTTTAATTTTAGTACATGTGGCACATGTCATGCTATATATTGCAAACATAGCTGCTAGATTTTCATAGTTTCATAATTTTTCATTTGTTTTCACTCATTTTTTTATGCTAATTGAAATTTTCAATAGCATTAGTGGTTTCACAGTAACCCTAATTATCTAAATTTATCAAACATTACTTCCATTTGATTAATTTTTGCTTCAAAATTAATTTTCAAGTTAAAAGCTTACTTTAATTTGATTTATGTTGCAATTGATTTGATTGGACTTGAATTGGATATGTATTTCATCTCTAATTGATGTTTGAATGATATTAGAGTCTTTCAGTTTCATTTTCTTTGATCAATTTATGTTGATTTTGCTATTAAATCAATTAATTTGCTTGATTTTGTCAATTAAATGCCATTTAATTAAATTTTATTTATCACTTAACATGATTGAGCTTAATTGGATATTAATTCATTTCTAAGTGATGTTAATTGATCTTAAAATCTTCTAATACTAAATTATCTTAAGAAGACCACACTTTTGCTCCAAGCGGTCTCCAGATGCCATCTGTCACAAGCCTCACTCTAGGTCATGATGAAAGCCTCACTCATAATGGCGACTCCACTGGGGATCTATGGTGAAAGAGTGGTGGTATTGAAATCTTAAAGTTTCATATCAAATTTTCCATTCTAGTCAGGTTGATTGTATTGCATATTACATACACAGTTTGCATCTGCACACTACCTTTATCTCGAGTCAAACCAATGATTGTGGATGAGTGAGTACCTTAGACTCCATTTGACTCCTTAGGAAAGTAAGTATGCCTTCACCACTAACTACCTTGTACTGAGGATTGTCAATCATTCCAAAAATAGACAGATACTAGGTATAGTCCTATATCAATTATTCTATTAAGTTGGATAGGTTGTGAACAACGTGGCAAGAGACCTTGGTCTTTTTTTTTTACCATATTAAAGCCCATGTAGCTAAACATAGCAACATTCTAAAACTAGGTCCCTTGTTTGCATGCTATGTGGATCCATGCCTTATCGCATCAGTGGATTTGCCTAAATCTGACATATTTCTCATCTTATGTTGCTCTGCTAAGAGTCAGAATTACTATCATGATCTTATGATGCTTGCATAATCTCATTCCTATTCGATTGATATTCTCTTATCATAGTAATATGATTATGCCAAAATGCTGATAAATTTTCACTATAATCCCTCATATGATTGGGCAACGATCAATCTTTACTTGCCTCACATATTAAAAGTATCATGCCTTGAGTTCCTAATATAACTTCAAGCTAGTATCCCACCTAGAAGATGTTGGATTGATTAATTTTTATGGACGAATAAGGGTGGTAAGGAGTGTTGTTGTGTGCTATATGTTTACTAACCTTCTTATGTTTTTTATCCAACATGCATACATGCATGCTTATGTATAATCTTCTTTAACTAGTTTATTTTGCAGCCATAATGTCAGATATTTCCTAACATAGGTCATGCATACATTCTATATACTGTATCATATACAATCACATATACATACATATGCACGCATGCTAACTTTCTCTATCATGTATAGAAATATGTCAGATCCTCAAGCTTCTAAGTATGTTGCATCTCCATTTGAGACTGCTTGCTTTGTACTTGATGATACCTCTCTAGCCGCAATTTAGCATATGATTGACTAGTCTATTGCCAAGCTTTTATCCAACAACTTTAAGATTCTCCTACAACAACAAATCAAGGAAGCACTCAACCCCTGGAGATTTCGTCACCCCGCCAGCTCCCATAAAGGACAAGAGGAAAGCAGTCAACCTATATGACGTCAAGAAAGATGATGACATTTCACTCCATATGCATGATGCTCACAAGTCTGACACTTCTACACTAGAATAGAAGATAGAACAACTGCAATCTATCATAAAGGCTAAGGGGATGGGGTATGATATGGACTACTAAAAAACTATTGATCGTATACCATTATGGATGAAATTGCAATAAAATAATAGAGTGCATTTTAATAATTTAAAGTCATAAATAATATTTATCATTACTATAAGTGTTCTATATTACTTAAAATGATTATTTATATTATTTATGCATTTTAAGTACCACTAAGCTTTACACTCAGTGTTAATCATTTGATAAACACAGGTTAATAACACTAAGGTAAGGAGAGACTAGTCAGTTATTTACATATGACATTTTGCAATTTAAGACTCAAAACTCATTGTACTCTAATAGATTTATATTATGTATACAACTATCATTTGTATGTAGATTGTTAAAGGAAGTAATGTACATTCATTAGCTGCAAATGTATTTGTATATATGAATTTCTTTAAATAATAATAATAATAATAAAGTTTTAAATCTTTGCAGGATGATTAATGAATTCCTAACTATATGATATTTATTAATCATTTTATGGGAACATGTTTCACCAATCGAGTGTTACTTCACCACTTTTACATTGAACATCCTTAATGTTGAAAATTTCTCTATTAAAATTAACTCTTGTAGAGTACCTTTTGCTTTGCTAATTGTAATAAACTCTAATGAATTTGAGCACTTTAAATTCTCTACCTTCCCAATAATCTCATTATAAGCTCCTCCTTGGGCTCTATAATAAATCTTTCACATGCTTAACCAATAAACTTAAGTAACTAATGCACTTTATTACAACCCAAACAAGTAGTATGATTAAAAAATCTACTAATATTATGGATGAAGAATCATAAATGGTGGGAAAAAAACTCTTAAAAGAGAAAGATAGTCTACTCCAAATGGATAGAGACCTTCAATTTTCTTTTATGAAAAAAAATTATTTAATCAATTTACATAAGAATAATGAAGATGAATATGGAGTAATCATTCATGCTTATATATAAGTAATGATGACTCATATGTATATGATATTTGATTAATTTATAAATTGATATATAATAAGTTTATTATTAAATATCTCTTTTTAAAATTTATTTAATCAATTCATCTATCGTCTATCTCAAAACACAACACTCTTACTATAACAAAATTTATTTATAACTTTATATTGAAAAAAATAATCTAATTCAAAAATTTAAGTTTGAAAATCCTCTTGCGAAAAGCAACACGTGCGGTTTATAGTGGTTCAGCCAAACTCTTGCCTACGTCCACTTTCTCGTAAGTCTCAACTTAGGGTTTCACTAATTCTCAATCAATTTACACAATGGATTCCACAAATGAATCCAATAACCCTAGTGTTTTTAGGCTCACACTTAAACCTTTACAAGAACTATCCTCACAAGCTCTCAAATACAATTTAATCCCCAAGGATTAATCATACACCAATCCCACAAATACAGAACCTAATACCTAGGTTATGGGAATATAATAAAAGAGAGTATTTGATAGCTTAATACATAAATACAAGTTAAACTTACTTGCAATTGATAATCAAGGCTCAAAGGAAGTTGCTCTGCAAGAACTAGCCATTAGAATGAAAGATATGAAAGACTGCATAACAACATAGCCGTTTGAAAGGATTTAAAACCTTTCTTTTAAGTCACGTATGGCCGTACCAGTCATGTACGCCTGTATGGATTCAAATTTTACCGTTAGAAAATGAGAGGAAAATGTGGTACGGTCGTACCATCATTTGGTACGCCCATACCAAACCAATTTTCCTGCGAGCTCACGTATGGTCGTACCACCCAATGGTACGCCGGTACCAAAATAGGTTTATTGATAAACCATTTTCCTGCCAGCTCACATAAAGCTGTACCACCTAATGGTACACCCGTACCAAGCTCAATAAAACAGTTCTAACAAGGTACAGTTAGCAGTATGGCCATACCACTCAACTAAGTCATCCGGTATGCCTGTACCAACACAAAAATACTATTAAAAACTTGTAAATAACTTAAATTGACTCACATGTGACTCATTCATTAAAACCTAGGGTCAAACAATCTCCCCCTTTTTGATGTTGGCAATCAATTTAAGTTCAATTTACAAAAACTTATTTAAATGAAATTTTAATTTGAAAATTTTGGAAATCTCCCCCTTTGTTTTAGAATACATGCCATATAGCCATAGGTTATCAAACAAACACAAAGAAAGGAGAAAAAGATACTCATAATTAACAAAATTAATGAAAATCACAACACAATATAATCAACAAAATCAAATATACTGAACAAACATCATATATAATATCCAAAAGATGTTCAGTACAATAATAACATCAAGATATCAAAAATAAACATCAAAAGCACTATATCACTGTAATATCCAAAAGATGTTCAGTACAATAATCAACTCCACTAACATCAAGTCCTAAAAATCATAAAACATCTCCCCCTTTGATAACATCAAAAGCACTATATCACTGTGGGTCCTGAGGAGAAGGTGAACTCGATGGAGGAATGATGAAAGGATCCATCATGACACTGATAGAGTGGAGAGCCTCGGATGTGGATGTCTGAAACTCATGAAAGTCAGCAACATGCTGATCAAGCTGCTGATCAAGAAGAGTAGACTGTTGCAAAAGATGACCAAGCTGTTGGTCGATATGGTCAAAACGATGCTCAAATGTATCTAAGTGGTTGAGTCGAGTAATAATGGTGGCAAGTTGCTGAGAAATAGGATCTGAAGGAGCAGCAGTACCACCAAGATCAGAAGTAGTGGCAGTTGGATCTGTAGACTCAGGAATAGCACCCGAAGAGGAGGATCCACCGGTAAAGTATCGCTGACGCTTGCGGCTAAGAGCCGCCTATCGTGAGGCATCAGCAGAGGGATCCGGTTGGTCGTACCACTCTGCAAGAGTATCATCTGGCAGTGGAACTTGCAGGCACTGAAGAACCTCTACAGCACGTCGACTATAGATCAAACTTGTGTCATTGGGAAGATTCAATGACTGAAGATGAGTGAGCTGTCTAGAGATATACTCAGAATGAATCATGAGCTTGTCATCAGTAGTGCGTTTAAAGAGCATGGAGTGCTCAATGAATGAGAGATCGAGATTAGGACTGTGGGGTCCTGGAGAAAGGCAGATAGGGGGAAAAGCTTGCAGCTGATGGTATATATGATGGATAATAGGACCAAAGAGTATAGCTCTACCAGGCTGCTTCTGGACACCAACCTCATGAAAAGAAGTCTGAAGCCAATGTCCAGACTGGATGGGGGTCCTCGTGACCATATAGTATAGGAAGATCAGGTTAGGGCCTGTGATAGTGTCATTAGAATCTGATCTCCTGAAGATAAGATAGGAGATCAGTCTATGACAATAGAAGAGAGCTGGGGATTTAAGGTAGAGGGCCTTCTGTCGAGAAGGCTGGAAGGTGGTTTTGAGGGCAATATCCCTCCAAAAAGAGTTACGGTTAAAAACTGTGGATTTGGCACTCGAGATGCCATCAGTAGCAAATCCAAATAGAGCATTAAACTCAGAATCAGAAAGAGAATGATGTCTGTGGAAGAGATAAAAGGCACAAGAAAAGGAGGTAGATAAAGAAAATGTCTATAGGAACTCTAAAGCTACAGACTGAATGAAATGGTTAGGAAGAAATGCAAAATTTGACCAATGTACATTGGCCAAATAACCCAGAACCTCATCCTCCAAACTGGTCTGGCAGAGTGTAGGATGACACATGAATCGAGAGTGAGAGAAAACTTTCTCACTCAAAATGGAGGTCCTAACGGTAGAGGCAGAAGAAGAGCCACGAAGGCCCGAGCCAGGAGGATAAGTGCATTTGACTCTCCATGAAGAAGAGCCACTGCAATCAGTAAGGGCTGACATGAGTAAAAAATAGTGAAAATTTGATAAAATAGTGAAAAACAGAAGTTTTGAAAATTTCAGCAAAGTTTCGACGTGGTTTAAAAAACTCAAAAAATGGAACCTGCATGAAAATCAACATAATTTGATATGCAAGTCCTAAACACAATCCTAAGCATGAAACTCTAAAGAACCTATAGCTAAAACAGCCTAAAATAATCAAAAAATCAAAAAATCAAAAAATTCAAGAAAGGCACTAAAAAGCGATGAAACAGTAAAAACAGAATAGAAAAAATAGTTAGGAGATTGAAAAACAAACCTAAAATGATAAGTATGGAGTAAGCAAACAGAATGTAAGAGGTTGGGAGTGTTTTGGAGAGGATTTCAGAGGAAATTTGAGAGAAAACTGAGTGAAAATAAGTTAAAAACTAAAAAATAAGGCTTTTAAACCGTTTTTCAGGTCCCGTACGGGCGTACGGGTTGGGAATACGGCCGTACGAGCCAAAAATGCCTTCAAAATTCATATCGCATATGGGCGTGTGGGAGATACGTACAGCCATATGAGTTACAGTCATTTAGAATTCTTAATCGCGTACAGGCGTACCAAACAAGCGTACGGCCGTTCGAGGATTTTGGAAGAAAATCTTTATAATAGAGTGTACGGGCGTACCACATTTGGTACAGTCATACCACATCATGTACAGTCGTATTGAAATGAGTACAGGTCATACCAGAAAGTGCCAAAAATGAAGGAATTGATCATATATGATCCGTACGGGCGTACCAAATACTGTATGGCCATATAGGGACTTAAAATTGAAAAATTTTAAAGAGTTTTATGAATTTTCTTGAGGTTTCCTAAGTCCACCAATCACTCCTATTTTAAAAATGACCTATATATCATCCCTAATTCATGTTTGATGAAATTTAATCGTTCTTCACTCAGGGGTTTTATAAAAATATCGACCAATTAGTAAATTGTATCCAAATTCTAATACAACCTTCCCTTTTTACACATTATCACCCAAAAAATGATGTCTAATATCAATATGCTTAGTCCTAGAATGCTGAATAGGATTCTTAGACAGATTTATGACACTAGTGTTATCACATTTAATAGAAGTGCAAGAAACACAAACATTGTAATCCCTTAATTGTTATTGAATCCAAAGAACTTGAGCATAACAACAACCTGCGGATATATACTCAGATTCAGTAGTAGATAAAGATACACAATTTTGCTTCTTGCTAAACCAAGAAACCAAATAATTACCTAAAAAATGATAAGTACCTAAGGTACTTTTCCTATCCAACAAATTTCTAGCAAAATTAGCATCAGAATAAGCAATCAAATCAAAAGAATCATTTTTGGTATACCATAATCCATAATGCATAGTTCCAATCAAGTATTTAAAAATTCTTTTCACAGCACTCAAATGAGATTCCCTAGGAGAAGATTGAAATCTAGCACACATACACACAGCAAACATAATATTAGGCCTAGAAGCAATTACGTACAATAAACTACCTATCATACCTCTATATTTCTTCTGATTAACTTGCTTACCGCTTTCATCCAATGACAATTTTGTAGTTGTGCTCATTGGTGTCTTACTAGCTTTAGCATCTTCCAATCCAAACTTCTTGAGCATCTCTTGAGTATACTTGAATTGGTTGATGAAGATTCCATCTTTACATTGCTTAACTTGAAGTCCTAGAAAATACTTCAACTCTCCCATCATGCTCATTTCAAATTCTCCCTGCATACACTCGGAGAACTCCTTGCATAACTTTTCATTAGTAGCACCAAATATGATATCATCAACATAAATTTGAACAAGAAGAATATCATGTTTGTAA